>JAODUK010056753.1:2500-18305 GCA_027564635.1 Typhlichthys eigenmanni
CAAATTTCTGGAGGAGACAAATGCAATGTATTGATTTTCTCTCAGATTGCTCTCTTCCTGTGCCATTCCCCCACTACCTATTCATCAGTAAACATGCTATAGTCTCCCACTACTTCCCGTTTCTCTCGCTTCCTCACTTAATCGTCAATATGTTCTCCCATTCAAAGCTGTGTTTGGACAAATATGGTTGGATTGATGTTGTCTACATGTCACCACTTATATTCTATTTATCCAGCAGGGCCACACAATCAGCTACTCAAACAATGCCCACGTTATTGTGCTGATTCTTGCTTCATAAAACAGCGAATCCATTCATCCAGCTCTACCTGTATAATACTGAGGATCTCATCGTATGTCAGATGTTCTCTCTGGCAGTTGACCAGAAAGTCATTGAGCTGGGGGATAGCCAATCCCATAACGCCTAGCGATGCATTCTCCACCCCAGTGCCGTTGGTGACGATGCTGGCCGCAGCAATGGCGTCGGAGATCAGCTTCTGGTTTTCAGACATCTGCTGCTTCATGTGGATGAACAAGCCCAGGTCTGAGCCATTACGGGTCAGCAGGTCTGAACAACGGATGGAAAGAGAGAGTATGTACTGAGACTTGAAATAAACAGATTGCAGTTTGGTACAGTATATCAGTGTGTCTATATGTATGAATGTAGTACCAAGGTCTGGCTGTAGTCCGGTGACCTTGTCGTCTATCCTGAGGTGGGTGTAGACAGGAGCCGAATCAGGACTTGTGCGAATACAAGGCACAGCGAAAATGTCAAACAGCTCCTTGAGGTCCTTCCTACTGCGGATACTAGGCAAGAAAAAAGTTAACCTTGATCACCTTTAATGAATGTTTTAGATAATATAGTAGTAGCAATATATATAAATAAGTATATATATATATATATGTATTTATAGATATATACAGACTTCTTCAAGTTTATACCACAATAAGAAAGAACATGATTTTAAGCTAGCAAATTGAATGCTTACAAAACTGTCAATGTATACATTGAATGAATATAGGTATACACGCTTATCTGCTAGATGAAATATTTCAGTAGGTTGCTCTGTCAGAGTTCATCTCTATTTTGTTGTCTTTAATTTTGCCATTGGCATCCACTGTCTATGCTAGTGGAACTATTTCCAGGTAATGTTTTTGGCACAGGATTATGTGGACAATTTGACACATTTGTTTCTTGAAATGGCCTACCATACCAACCAATTTTGATGTAAGGCTATAATGTCAAGGGTCTAGCCAACGTTTGTTGTGTGTGCCTACAGTACATCTTAGCAAGTTGGCAGTTCAAACGAAGAAATGAAAAGCAAGAGAAAGTGCTCATGAAAGAGGGCAGGGTGGGAGGATACCCTAGAATATAGAGATAAAAAAGCCTCTTGCTTATCAAGGAAAAGCACTGCAAAGCTTTTATACTCCCTTTTATTTGAAACCGTAAATGATTACTGTAAGCAAAGATGAAACAGAAACGTCTGAAAAATGTCTTTGGCGTGATAAACTTGAGGGGCACTTGTTGAATTTGTTTTATCTCAGTACTGGTAGCCCAGCAGGTCTGACACTGATAAGAACGCAAAATGATAGACGGAAAAATTAAAGTGGGTTTTCAAAGCCAAACCGATACGGTTGACCTCACTTTTTGTATATTTTAGTGTTGAAGAAGGTTCACACTTCCAAAAGCAACTACTCAGCCTATACACAACATGTCAAACCCAGACAGAAGCTGGGTGTTGTCTACCTGAATGACTTGAAGAGCTCGACAAATTCGGTGAAGTTCATGCTGCTGTCAGAGATCATGAGGTTCTGGAAACAGCCTTTACCTCGGCCGTGCCATGAATTGCTACTCCATGCACTTTTGGGGGTGAGAGGGGAGACAATATTTCATCATTACATTCACTCAAAATGGCCACAAATATTAATATTCAACTAGAAAGAAATGTTTTGTTATGTACAGTATGATATAATATGAATTGTTTGCATGATCTCCTGGCATCTATCTCATACCTTGGCTGTGTCTTGGGGTTTCCCGATATATTGGGAGACGAATGAGGCCGGGATTGGCTGGAACTTCCCACACTGCAGGAAGAAGAGGAGGAAGAAGAGGAAGTAGCCAGTGTTCCTGGACTCTTATTGGCTGTCAGGGAAAAGGGTCCAGGGAAGCTTTCCTCTGTAGTGAGTCATAAAATATACAGTTAGTGTCGTTCACATTTGTATCACATTTAAACGCCATTTTATATCATTCTAAACTTACCTCATAATTTACAATAAATGAAAAAGGCAGATCAAATCTATTTTAGAGGATACATTTGCACCAGGTGAATTATAGGGACCTTGCCATGCCATGCCCATGTGTTATCCAGCTTAAGAGGTGTCACCTGGCTCTTGCTGGTCCAGGCTGTCACACAAGTCCGGTCCATTCTTACACAGCGGCTCCTTACAGCTCCGTGTTTTCCTGGCGACCATCTCGTCATCTGTGGCATCCCCACTGTCTCCCTGCTGAGTGGGAAAGCCATGCCCATGTAATGCTACTGTAGTGAGCAGCTAATTCAGCGTCATCAAGTGTGTGTGTGAAGTGGAAACTGGGTTTGTGCTGCTGACCCTAACAAGGACCTTCTTCTTCTTCTTGGCCTTGTCGTTGCACTGGGAGCTGTTCTTCTGCCCACCCACTTTGTCCACACCCCCTGTGCCCATATTCCAACGCCGCCCGCCAAACAGCTCGATGGCCTGGGCTAGTGTCGGACCCTCGTACCTGGCATCCTCCTGAGACACACGGACACATGACCAAAACAAGCACACGGACATATCAATGCAGGACAAGTTTCCTTGAAGGGCAACATTTTAGTTATTTTGGTATATATTTATAATGAATGAAATGTTTTTTTGTTTTTTTTTTTTTATAATATTGAATAATGAAAATGTAAAAAGGTATACAATATTTTAAACAGTAGTATAGCAGCAAACAACACATTTTTTTGTAAAAATACAGTACAAGGGAGTAATTGTGTCCTGAGCAGAGACTGACATTACACTCCCTCCTCTGTTGTTTGTTTACATGGCCGGGCTGGCCTCTTGTGCATGATAGAAGTGTTCATTTAGGCAGCAATGTTAGATTTAGTCTTAGACAGAAATGCTTAATAGTTTTTGTAACATCTTAGTAATTTTCATTCTAAATAGTTTTAGTCAACTAAAATAGAAAATGTTTATGTAAATGAAAAGTAATTACATTTTAGTCAAGTTTTAGTAAATATGTTTTCTCTCTATAAACAAATGTAAGTCTAATACGGATACAGCCTGTTGCATGCAGATGGTAGTATAGTCAACAGTCAAGCTAACCCTTTATTCGCCCTGGTAGCACTGGTAGCAAGTTATTTTGTCCCTTCAAATCAAACTCATTCATTTTAGACTGGTAGACAACCAGGTAAGGAATCCGGATTAGCGCTAGTTACGGTAAATCATACACAGGAGTTTTTATACTTTAATTATACTACTAATGTTTTCATCTCGTCTTGTCAACGAAAATACATCTTGAATTGAGTCATACTTTTTATGATCAGTGATCTATTTTTGTATCTTTAACGTCTCATTTTCGTCATGGAAAAGGGGTGGTTGACAAAATATTTTTCCGTGTGTGGCCAACAGAGCATTTGTTTTGGTTTGCAATGCTGGTGCACTTGTCACCCAGTGGCAGTGGCTGGTCATATCGCACCACTATAAAGTTCAGTGAGGAAGGTACCATTTTGCATTCTTCTTTGTGACCACATAGCTTAACCTATTAAGGGCTGCCAAATAGTCCTCATCAAAAATCAATACCTGATATAGACCAACATACTGTCTCCTCAGCCACTGAAGCCTCTGGTCAGGGAACCTCTTTAGCTTCCTGGTTGCTTTCACCAGTTCTGACAGGCCTGTGTGGAGTACCTGTGCAGTGTGATTGGGCGCCACAAAGTGCAGCAGCCTATCAACAGAGTTGAGAGTCATTAAAGGTATAGACAGCTATTGAAAGCTAATTTGTAAGCTAATACACACTTTGTCAAATTCAATTTCGATTCAGTTTACCGTTCTCTGTGCATGTTTAAAAAAACAATCCTATACTTCTACACAGCCCTGGCTCCGTAAATAGGAACATAAACAAAGTGGCGGACACCAGCAAAGCCAGCCATAGTACTAGGCTTTGCTGCAGAATGTGTGTCAATGTGTGGAGCGGCGTCGCGGACGGATGTTCTCGAAAATGACTAAACCTTCTTGTTCGTCATTACAATAAGACTACAGCTTAGAATCAAGGATGCGCTCAAGGAAAAATGGGTGGAATGTCACATGATGAGGCAGAAACACAATGCACACAGGCGGTGCTACAACGCTGACCTGTTGTCGGTGGTGCTGAGGCCGTACAGGAGAGTCAAAGCGTTCTCCTCTGCCGTAAGATGGCTCAGTTTGTTCTGCAAGCACACCGCGTGGATGGCCACTCCTTGGTGACCCAGGAACACTGCCTGGATATTGAGATAAACACAACGTCAGCATTCAGTGAGGAGTATGACAGTCATAAAGCCTTGGATCGTGAATACATGGACATCTACCTTCACGGCTGTCATGTCCAGCAAGCCATCTGCCAGTCCTACTGCTACGGCCTGTCCCAAGCCCACAGGAGGGTCTACGGGTGAAGCATCTCCACTCTGGGGCTTACCTTCCATTGTCACACAGCACAGGACATAGTTAGGAGGACTGACGCACATTTTCAGTTTGAAATATTGTAATGATAAGCAAAACATGGTAACATGTAAAACAATGCTTTTGAGTTACAGTTACCTTTTGTAATGATAACAGTACATATAATAATAAATAACATACTCTCATTGGGACGAGTCTAGGGAATATTTTTTACAGTCTACGGGTCAAAGTGTTAAGAGGGTCAAAGTGTTAAGAGGGTTGGCTGCACCAACAGGCTACACAGTATTCCCTCCTGCAGGCTCAGATAAGTGTGTTTCACCCCAGGTGAGAGTGGTGTTGTCTGGCTGCAGCCTCAGCAGGCAGCGGGCTGTGAGGTGGCTGTCCTGGTCGTAGTGGATGACCGTCGCTCCCTGCAGCAGGAACTGGTGCACGTCTGGCTGGAGAGAGAGCACGTACCTGGACCCACCGTATGACAGTGTGTGTCAGTCTGCAGCGTAGAGCCGTGTGTCCGACTGTGATGCTGTGGTGTGACCGTGTGCCTTACCAGGGCATGAGCTCGGTGCCGTGCCTGAAGGCTCGATGAGTCTCCTCAGTGCCCTGAAACTCCACTTCTTTACCTGCTGACTCAGAAGACAGGTCGTCCTCTGAACCTGACAGGTCACCCACTGAGAATCTATTCGAGAGAGAGAGGCAGACAGTTTAGGTCTGAGAAGAAGAGCACTATGCAGAATGCTCCAGAAGGTCTGGTGGATTGTTCATTAAACAGGAATCTGTATGGACCAACTGTACTGGAAATCTAGTGAGAAAAATATCCAGAAAAATATTTGTATTACTACTAAAAGTAATAATAATACATGTATTGAATAATCTCCAAAATGCCTAAACAACCACTTACAAGGCATGGTTTGATACTGTTGGAGTCCTAAAAGAGTTTGAGCTACAGGAGGAGGAAAAGGACATACAAAAATAAGAGAAGTCACAGGTGAGAGACGAGAAAAGAAAAAGACAGTTAATCTTATTCAGAAAAGAAAACAGGGAAAATAGAAAAGAAATGGTAGTGACATATACTGTGCTATCAATACGTACATACATACAGTAGGACCTATTAGCCTAATCCATTATATTACATTGTAGAGGTCACAATGTACCGGTGTACCAGTTGTTACCAGAGCACTGACGACTACCAGAACTCATTTTGCTTCCTGTCCTGACAGCACACTAAACCTGATTTGTGTTCGTCCTGATCCAAGTGTTTATTTGAACATCACTTCATCATACCAACAATGTGAAAATGGGTTCCTTCATAAATCCATGACCTTGCAGCTGTATTGTGCTATCTGAAGGAAATTAGTGTTTGTTTGTCTGATCTAAAAGGTTATGCTCTAAGCACACTGTTTAACTGCAAAACATTGGATGTTGCTGACGCCGCAAGTTATGAACGTCTGCAACGTCCTTAAAGCTTTGCTTCTCAATAAACCACTGTTAATATTAATATTAGTGCCTGTACTGTTAAAATAAGGAAGACACATTGAGGTTCTTCATTACCACAAAAAAGGCACCATTTCACGTGATAATCCACTAGCGAAACACAAAACACAGAAAAATGTGTTATGTGTTACTAGTGTTGCAAATAATCAATGTCTCACTTCCATTATAACTCATCATCTTTCCTTTTAGCCTCCTACTGTAGCGCTACCTTAACAGAACGCCATGTTTCATCCGACCAAGGCCTCTCTCTCTTATAATCCCTTTAATGTTTGAGTCACTGGTAATCAGAAATGTTAAGAGAAAAATCCTATTTCTAAAATTAAATAAACCTTTGACCTTTCTACACAGAAGTAATGCTTTGCAATCAAGGCTAGAAAATTGCTCAAAAGGCAGGAATATATTGGTGAAAACAACAAATGGATACTTCTTAATGGGAGGAAAGTCACTCCTTGAAAAGATCAGTCAAGGACCACGGCACAGCGGCTCATAAGGAAACACAAGTACTGACTGATTGCGGATGCGGTCCCTGAAGGAGCAGTTTCTGGAGACCAAGGCGGGCCCAGTGTTGGAAGGACTGTTGTAGGGTTCATCAGGATCCTCCGACTCCAGACTACGATTACATGACCTGAGGAGAGGAGAGACGTAACCATGGCCAAAATATACACCCCAACACGTTAGAACCCCACAGAAGTAGTTTGCTGCGTCATTCTACCTGATGATCTGTAGGATGTTACTGACAGTAGCTTCCTTCTCAGGGACATGAAGACCGTCGGAGCCACACCGGGACAAGAAGTTGTGCTGCCCGCTGTACTCTGAAACAAACTGGAGACAGACAGACAGACGGACAGTTGAGTCAAACCATTAGACAGTATGTGGACGTGTGTGTGGATGTGTTTACCTCCAACGTGTCTTGTGTATTCTCCCTGGGGGGATTGAGGCTAATGATGCTAGCTGTACCATCCAGTGCGTCGCTTAGCTCTTTCAAAAATACCCCGCAGAACGGTACCACCTTTAGCATAGAGAACATGGAGGTGAATGTTAGAGAGAAGAAGAGCAATACAGTCAGCCAGCAACAATCTAATATGCTCAGTCTTTTGTTTTCACTGGACATGTAGTATATAACATCAAGTGGAACTACACACGAGCATTTGAAAGTATCCAGACCATAACCACCTTGCATCCTGGGATATTGAGTGCTCTGGTGATGACCTTCTTGTACTCCGAGGAGGACTCGTGCTGGGCCATGGCATCTTTTAGACCTCTCATGATCTCAATATCTGACTGGTCCATAAACTGCCACATCTTCAGAACCTTCCGGGACCTGGCATAGATAAAGAATGAACCATATAAGGTTACAAGACACTTTTTTGTACAACACGTGCAGTACCGTACAACACTGTACAGCCATGGACCTTTTGTTGGTACCCATTTCTACAAAAATGTGTTTACACTCTAATACTGTTAAAGCAGAATCGCTCGAGAATCAATGAGTTACTGAAAGGAGTAGCTGGGTGCACATGTACTGTATTTGTGATGTCTGTGTTTTCCTCTAACCTGAGTCCGGCCAGGAACTCCATGACAGCGTTGTAGTTTCCCATGTTCCAACAGCATTTAGCTACATGGACCAGATAGGAAAAGATCTCCCTCTTCTCCTCCATGGAGCCTGCTGTCAACACCAGCCAGGTCACCCAGGAACTCACCTGTTGGAATAATATTACGGCGATAATAAAAGATGACAGTCAAACTATGATGCAGGCGTGACACCCTAGTGCTTGCTTTAATCACCATCGCACGACTCCTCCGAAATGTACTAAGCCATGTTCTTCATGTTCTGAAGTTGCCCTCTGTGTTTAGAGTCACAGCGACGACCCAGACAGCTTTAAGCAGCTAACACTCGACAGCACCAGATCACAGCCGCCTGGTGTTAACACTAAGCCTTAGAGCACCATAGCAGTTACATAATCGTTGCTTAGGGCACGGCATTTCCTTTAAGAGTATGGACAGAACATAGGAAGTACATGTCAGCTGTGATTTTGTACACACAGATGCAAGCCAGACATGTTCTTAAAAGGTGGAGTCAACAAGTGTAAGTGAATTCACGGTCCAATGCCCGTCTGCCTGTGTTCACACTGAAAACTTCCACGGAAACACAAACCAATTGGTGCAGAACACACACCACACAGCACTATCGCAGCCTTGTTCATGTGTGTCCAGTCGTGGTCGGGAGGGAGATGTTTGTTTTGATCATGCTCAAATATCAACAATATTTCACCAACATCGCTGACTGGACCTTTAAGAGGAAAGACCAATGAACTCAACAATATTGGGCACACACATTATGGCGTACAGTAAATACTGAGGTAGATACTGTAAATAGAGTAGAAGCGTAGCTTTGCTTCACTTTGTGGTAGACCACACACACACACTCGTGGAATAGATCAAATATCAATCAGCTGTCTCCTGATGCCTCTGTCTCCCTCTTGTATTAGATGTTTGCATGCACGCGTGCACACACACACACACACACACACACACACAGTGACAGCCTTACAGTAGCTCCCCCATGCAGGTGGTTCAAACATTCCCCTGGGCCAGAGCCCTATTTCTGGGTTATGTAAGGATGTGGGGGACGGGGTTGAGGTACGCCCAGACTAAATAAAGACAAGCATGCACGTAGATATGCAGCCTACTTATTGTGAGGTGGGTCAGTCGAGATGAGAAAATACATTCTTATTCATATTCCCTAACAGGGAGAAAATATTTAACTACAAATATGTTTAATATGTCCATAATTATAATTTATTTTTTGTTAAGTGACAATTAGGGCTGGACAATAATTTAATATCAATATAAATATCCCAATATACATTTTAAAATCGTGATATTTAAACTAATTTCAGGTATTTCGATAAGCTATACATTACATATTTGCCACTGAATGACGTGCGCAGCAGTCTGTTGTATTCAAGGCGAACAGAAAGAATAGGAAGTACGTGCGTGAGGACTTACATTGCAACCAGTGCAAAGTAGTAGTGGGCTGTTTTCAAGTGCCAACAATTATTATTAATAAAAAAAAATACATTTTATTTAGGACGCCTTTCAAAGCACTCTAACATTGCAAGTACAGAGATAAAAAAATCATTTTGCTGAGACATAATAATAATAATGATAAACTATTTGTATAGCACCTTTCATACACAATGTGCAACTCAACGTGCTTTACAGTTAAAAACATATGAACAAAGGATGAATATACTATAATAAAAGACATTTGACCAAGGCATGTATATACATTCTAGAAACAAGACTTGTTAAACCAAAAAGATTTGGGAAATATATACAAAATATATACAAAATAAACAAATACAAAAGATTTGGGGAAATATATACGACATAAAGAAGGGCAAGAGAGTCAAGTAACAGTGGAACAGGTGGTTAAATGTCATAGGCAATTGTGAAGAGATGTGTTTTGAGGAGTTTAGCGAATGAGGTGACTGTGATAACATGTCGTGTGTGCAGGAGAAGGGTGTCCCAGAGTCTGGGGGCAGGGCAGCTGAAGGCCCGAGTCCCCATGGTGGAGAGGTGGAATGGGGGGGTGACGAGAAGATCTGTAGAGGAGGAGCGAAGAGATCGGGAGGGAGTTTATGCCAGGAGAAGGTCAGAGAGGTAAGGAGGGAGCAAGATTGTGAAGGGCCTTGTATGTGAGGAGGAAAATCTTGAATCTTGATACAGACTTTTACAGGAAGCCAATACATTTTTATCCAAATAGGAGTGATGTGATCCGTTGACCTTGTGTTTGTGAGGATCCTGGCAGCACAGTTCTGCACTAATTGGAGTCGATTGATGAGTTTTGTTAGGATGCCAGAGAGAAGAGAGTTGCAGTAATCCAGACGTTAAGTGACAAAGGCGTGGATGAGGGTTTCAGTGCTTGAGTAGGAAAGTGAAGGACGAAGTCTAGATATGTTGCAGAGGTGGAAGAAGGATGCCTGGATGATGGTTTTGATGTGTGGTTCAAATGAGAGGGAGTTGTGATGCTAAGACATATCACAATTGTTGACAGTGAAATGGGAAGACTAGCAAGGTAAAGGCTGGGGTTGTCTTGTGTGGGGAGAGTCTTGCTGTTGTTGAGATGGAGGACATTAAGAGTCATCCAGCTCTGAATGTCCTGAAGGCAGTTGGTGAAGGAGATGGAGCGGAGGGATATGGAGCGGAGGGATATGGTGGGTGTTGTTGAGATGCAGAGCTGGGTGTCGTCCATGTAGCAGTGAAAATCAACGTTGTGGTGTTGCATGATCGTGCCCAAAGGTAGCAGTTATATAATAAATAGTAGAGGACCCAGTACCGAGTCTTGAGGGACACCCAGTGCCGCACATTTTGATTTGTGGGATTTTAGTTGAATTTTTAGCTAGGCAAATTGTTGGTGGCCAGTGAGGTAGGAGAACCAGCATAGCGCTACTCCTGCAATACCAATACTAGCTACATACGTTCTTCTAGGAGGTGTGGGTGGGAGATAGTGTTGAAGGCTGAAGTCAGGTCCAGAATGGGAGATGAGAATGAGAATGGATAGCAAGCCGGAGTCAGCTGCTCAGAGGAGGTCATTGGTGATTTTGACTAGAGCTGCTTCAGTGCTGTGTTTGGGACAGAATCCAGATGAAATGGTTCCAGTAGTTTATTGTTTAGGTGATTTAGAAGTAGAGAGGCCACCACCCTCTCTAGTGTTTGAAGAGGAAGAGAAGTTTGGAGATGGGTCAGCATTCATTTTACAGTGTGGTGGTCACAGCTGCGATTTTCATGGAGGGGGGTACTAAGCAAGTGGTGAGAGAGGATGAGTTCAGTAATGGACTTTTCAGTGGCCGGACTGAAATCAGAGAGGCAGGAGGTAGAGGTTGAGGCCAATGATGTGTTCATCATCAGGTTCTCAGCAGAGGTGGAGGGTGATTGTAGATGGGTTAAATGCAGAGAACAAATTTAGCTACATGTATGTGTATGTGACAATAAAATCACCTTTACCTTCACCTTTAAATTACCTGAGAATAAACCCAACCCTTTGGGTCCCCTTCAGACAACACAACTCACCACATAACTAGACAACATGGGAATGCGTAAGGGACTTTAAGACAAACATATTTTCTCCTATAATTGATATTTTGTAGATTGTGTTGATGAATAAACTGGTATTGCTTCATATGCTAAGAGAGGTGTTTTAATGGCGGAATATGGCCAGTCTGGTGTATGTCGCTGACCTATCCAACAGTGCCTCTATACACATGCAGGCACAAACACAGAGACAATCCATGCACACAGACACCCAGGTAATATATACAAACCATAAAACATGCACTAACCATAAATCAATGAATATCAACCCACTGTACGCAGACACAGTGCAGATACACCATAAATAATGCAAACCCAACACAACCCAAGAGCTCTTTAAATAATAAAATAATTAATTAGGCAGGTACCTTATTCTGTCTTTCACTAGACAATGTAGTTCAGCCTGTCAGAGTGCTGTCATCTTATTGTAATATATAGCTAGAATTATTTTTTGTCAAAAGGTGAGTATGTTTCCTTTCAGTGATTCCATAGAGAACTGTAGCAGCTACAGGAAATCCTAATACGGGCTTGACCTAATAAGATCTTGACCTTCACGGGAAAAATGAAGACATGTAGCAGCAGAAGAAAGAAAGAGCTAGAAAGCAGGGGGGGGGATAAGCGAAAGCAGATAGAACAATAAAGAGAGAGAGAGATGAAAGCCTACATTTTCACTGAAAGTGTTGTCATGTCATCCCAGCAGCATATGAATCAGGCCGTTCCGTTAAGCAGCCAACAGTTTAACACGCCAGCATAAATCTCCAGAAGAGGGGGGGGGGAGAGAGAGGGGAGATTCACTCAAACAGTCCCTCTCACACACACAAACAACACACGCATAACTGACCACGAGCCGCTATGCCTCTGATGTGGCTGGCTGTCTATGTGTGTCTGTCCGTCTGTCATTAGTTGAGCCACGAGGGTCCAGTTTCGCCTTCATCCGCGCATTACATAACCGAGTTTTATGCAGCGCTCTAGCAGCACATTCAGTACCTGTCAAAATGTTTGTTTTTCAATAAACTATCATGCATAGCGACTCCTTAAATAAATACATAAAACAATAGTATGTAATCACAATGGAAGAGAAACGCTTATTTCATATCTTTCCACAGACAGAGACCTATCTCAGATAAGAATCCATTTTGAGAATCATTATGTCCCCAATGTGAAAAAACTGTTGTCAGTTGACTGTCTGCATCCACATGTCCATATATGGCTAGATTGCACTTTTGTGATTTTTTTTTGTCTTTTGTCTTTTATGTCTCTCCCATCTCTGACTGAAATTAAAACCAGCTGATGTCAAAAGCATGAAACATAAAGATGACATCACCATTCCAAATCTCTCTCCCTCTCTCTCTCTCTCTCTCTCTCTGCTGTAATGCCTACAGTTTGTTTATACGCAAAGTCACTCAGCATAAAAGACTGCACCAAGTACAAACCAAGGAGTGCGGCTTTAGCCAACTAACCGTCACAGCCTTGTGTGTGTGGCTGTGTATGCGATGCATGTGTGTGCTAGTTGTGAGCGTTTACAACGGTGACTTTCCCTCAAGAATAACACAATTACTGCTCAGCTATGCTTGGCTAAAACCATTCAGATTAGCATCAACTCAATGACACATCGTCCAGTAGAGCTAAGGCTTTTTTTGTATTTTTTATGAACAACCAAACATAGACGTGTACAGGTGCTGATTATTTACGATGCGTTATGTCAATGCCCATATTACACGCATGCCGTGTCAAAATCACGAAACAGCCTCGCGTACCGTAATGCTGAACACATGCTAATCAAAATGCATCTCCATGTTGGGATCGCATCTCTCCTCACCTCGTTGAAACGCGCCACCAGGTCCTCCACAGTGTTGCTGTGCTGTGCATTCTGGGTAGTCATGGCAGGCGCCGACATGGAGAACTTGAGGTTGGGGTGGCGCTTAGTGTGACTGACGTGACTGCCCAGGTCTCGGCTCAGGAAACAGAGGTAATCCAGGGGAAACACCTGTACATAGAAAACACACAAGGCACGGGCATTACAGGTCATGCTGGGAAAAAGCTTGTTGACATTTGAACTCGACTAAACTAATTGAAATCCATTCAATGGATGCATGTAGACACGCCTTTGCAGCGATTCGCGAGTTGAATACGTCGGTGGTGTGAATGCAGGCTAAGCTAGCAGTCCTAAAGGAGATATCTGGTAAATTTGACAAAAAGTGTATTAGCATACAATCGCTCCATAGCTTGCACTGTGGTTCAAATTGAGGGGCCACAATATGTTTTCTTGCAAGGGGCCCTCATGTGGGTTGAGCTACCCCAGTGTGCATGCACCTTACAGTTCTGTATAGCGTGTGTGTCATGAAGGGTCCCTGTTTCCACCCACCCGCTGGTACAGCTGCTGCTCCTGTTCAGTGAGAATACAGGCGATCTCTTCCGGGAACTGAACCAGGTGCCTCAGCTCGGCTAACTCCTTACTGATGCCACTGATGCTCGTGGGCAGCGATATGCTGCTAGCCATGCTGCTAGCCATGCTGTTAGCCAGCTGACGCTCTGGACGGCCGGTCAGACCGAGAGAGAGAGAGAGAGAGAGAGAGAGTAAATACACTACATTTGCTTTTCCAACCTTCCGGCCACTCAAAGCCCTGTACAGTATAGCCTCTGGCTCTGCATTCGCCCGCTCACACACACACACACATTCATACACCAATGTTGATGTCAGCCATGCAAAGAGACACCTGACCAGTTAGGATTAGGTGTCTTGCTCAGGGACACCTCGACCACTCGGTGAGAAGGTAACGGGGTTCTAACCAGCGACTTCTGAATCAGATGTCGCCCCGCACTACCCACTGTCACTCCAAGAGAGACAGCCTTGGCAGGTAAAGGCACATAGAGTAAGAGTTCTGACCATTGGATGCCATGGATGGTGATGTGGCTAGGAAACGGTGCCGATGGAAAGATTAGCCACATTTCTGAAATGGTTGAGGCTCTCAGTCTAAGATGTTTAACACTACATTGGCACATGAGTGAGCGCCTTTTTTTGCCTCATCCCCTTCCCCCAACTGTTAACAACACAACATGTCCTTTACAGTAAAAGTAAGGACATTTTGTAAAGGACATGTTTAGGACAATACATCCCTACTCCTTCAACGGAGTCAGGTCAAGTCACCCTCTGAAGGAAAACAGCATTGATTCTCAGTTTAGTTCCTGTGTTCGGGTTTCAGTCCAGGCCCATTAGTCTGCCTGTGTGTTTACACGCACGTACAAACTGGCCCTCTCCTCGGCTAACAAAGAACTAATGGACACTCTACATCGGCACTTGTGCTGCCAGGTAGACATACTGTACATTGCCTGGATGTGCTCCATGTGAACTAATGTGTGTGCACGCACGCACGCACACGCTCCAACACTCGTGCACAATGACAGGAAAAGATGTATGAGCCCAGCTGGCTATCACACTGTTTGCACACACACACACACACACAAACGCACGCACACAAAATAATGCAGCCACCCACACAGTCAAACATTTATTTAAAGGGTTGTTACTGTATAAAGCAGAGATTCCTCATTTCGTACCAATAACCCAACATGACCCTGCATTATCTATCTTATACATTTACAGTTCACTTGAGATAAATCATGATTAAATTTAACCAAAATATATTATTCACCGAATTAGGTTCTCAGTCTTAATTCTAGAAACAATACAGTAACTGTGGAATATCGAATAAATTGTATTCATAGGTGTCAGTGTTTGTCAATACATTCAGTAACGTTAAATACATCCTGCCAAGAAACAGCCCGTGGACAACATGTACTAAAGGATGCAAGCAATTAAAACACATGTAAATGTAATAGACAGAAGACTGTACTGTACTACGGAAATGCATACAGTCAAGTCCTCTCTCTCTCTCTCTCTCTGGCCTACTCCACCACCATAATGAACAAAATATTGAAGCTCTATATTTGTGTTGCGGCTTTGTAGGCACTGTATGCAATGTCTTTATGATTCTTTAGGATAAATACAATAACATTAAGTCTAGTAAAGAAGGAAGCAGGGAAACAAGATTGAATACCAGGAATTAAGTATACTCCTTCTGGTTATTGTCAACCATCACACACACACACACACACACACACATACACACACACACACACACACACAAAGTCATGCACACCCTTCAAAATGTCCTTGGTAACTCTTAAGATGTGCTATGAGTAGCCATGGTAACAGTACAGTCACTGCTCTGTAAGAGCAAAACTTGCTAATTTACACAGTGATTTGTGGATCCGGGCTAACATCTTCTGTAGTGTGTGTGTGTGCGTGTGTGTGTCTGACAGACAAGAATGAGACAGGCAGGAGAGACATATTTACCAGGTCAAAGTACAAAGAGGTGACATGAGGAGATGAAAAATGTTCAATATATTGAAATATGAGAGGCTTGTCTCCTCTACTTGTAATAACTATAGTAATAGTGTCACTGCAATCAATCCATCCATCTTCTCCCGCTTATCCGGAGTCGGGTCGCGGGGGCAGCAGCTTCAGCAAGGGACCCCAAACTTCCCT
>JAODUK010056764.1:0-18300 GCA_027564635.1 Typhlichthys eigenmanni
GGGGGAGAGGGGTCACTGCAATTAATTCACAATAAATGCTGCATAGTCCCAGTTGCTTAGTCCCAGTTGTCCCAGTTAACCTGCATGAAGCAGGTTAACTGGGACACTCAATGGGACCAGCCGTGACACACAAGATCTAAACTGAAAAAGGACACAAGTGCTAAAAAAGGCAGGTGTCCTCGTTTATCTGAACTATTGAATGCACGACACACGCACGCACTGTGCCCAGGAGGGTAGGCAATGTGGCCATGTGCGGGCAGAGAGAGGGTGAACAATGCAAAAAAAAAAAAAAAAATGCAATTGGGTTTCATCAAGAGGTCAATACACGTTCTCAGCGAGCCTTCGTGGTTGCTAAGAAACAAGCACAACAGACTCAATGGCATCTCTGCTTCTAAAAAGAGCTCTTGTTTGCAGTCAGTATCCTCCGTGCATCCCCAGTGACCCATAGCATCATTACTCACAAGCCTTTTACGCTCAGAAGTCTAAAGGCTAGTCAGGGTTGTTACCGAGGAAAGGCAGGCAAATATTAACCTCCTGTTGCAGCCAAATGGACAAATGCTGCCGATGCCAATATAAAAAGGGACTGGACGGACGGACAGATGTTTGGAACAGGAGCAGACCTCACAGGAGCAGACCTCCTCTCAGGTGAAAGATAGGCGGGACAAGCTGACAGGCTGCATACAGTACACCAGCTGCACATGAACCAATCTTAAAACAAAGAGCCAAGAGAAGAACGCAAAAAAAAAAACAAATTGCCCAGAAAAACTGTCATCACACTACTGATGTATGTAGGCAGGATGAGTGTTTTCACCAGCTACTATTGAAAACATTAAATTATATTTATTTTTTTCCCTTTTCATTTTGTGCTCCTTTCAGGCTTCCTTCTTATTGTAATGCCAGCAAGCAGACAAGCTTATTTCCTGCACACGATGACACACCGAGGGTTGTGTTTCCTCCTGGATGCTACTTTATCAACATGACCCCAGTTGTAATTGGTGGTGGCACCTCCACACCCAGCCGAGAAAGGCTATCGATTGCCGGCTGTGAAGCGTTCTCTCCAAAGAGTTCAACCCTTAACAGCAGCCTCCCGTCTGTGAGGGGGAGTGCTGTTGACATTTTGAGAACAAGATGGAGTGTATGGCAGAGCACAACATCATCCCCCACATCCCCTCTGTGTGCAGGTGTCTCATCAATACTTCACTTGCATGCGCAACAGTGCATTTCAATCCAAAAACACATTGGACACAGATTTATTTATGTTGCTACCTTTCTAGAAAAAAAATACCACCAAAATGTGTTAAACTCATTTAAAGGGGAAGGTGCATTTATTGGCCACTGGGAAGGGAAAGGGCAGACGGCAAAATAATGTCACCCTCTGTACCACTCACACAAATATGGTACATGCACCAGTGCACAATTTGTAATCTGTAAGCATGTGTTTTAGATTTGCATCCCAACGCATGTGGCTATATGCCAATGTCATCTACTGAAAGTAGTTCCACTTAACCAAAAGTTCAAAGAAGTCTAAAAGTCCTTCATCCTGCAATGACCACCGCAATGTGTTATGCAGTAAGCACTCTTAGCCAATAACAGTACCATGTTCCTAGAAGGACAGCCCACTTGACGTGCAAACACAATAACAGGCTTCATAACCACCAGTGTCCGGAGGGATCCATTACACGGAGCAAACCTGAATAACATCAAAATAATTGGTCGGCTTTCACTGATTCACAGCCGCGGGAAGGGCAGAGTGACTCTTAATGGCACGGTGCTTTAGACAGGCAGCAGCTCATTAAGAGACAAGCCTGGACAAACCATGCTCTGTGAGTCTCCAAGGACAACACGCTGGCCAATAGCCAACAACAGCATTGCTCTCAGAATTATTTCAACTGAAATAATAAACCATTCACATATTTAATCAAATCCATTATTAGCCTGTTCCTTATATGAACCGCTAATTGAAATCTACACTCACTAATAGAAGATTCATTGGTTATGTGGAGGCCCACACATGGAAATAATGTTTGTTTGTTATAATATAAGACCATGTGAATATAATGCAGCTACAATGAGCATCGTAGGTCCTGCTTCAATTAACTTTCTAGGGCAGCAGGGTGGCTGTGAAAATGCAAACAGGGTTTCCAGACTAATCTCAGCAAAAACAAGCGCGATTGGGGCGGAGCCAGGCTAATAGAACCACAGACTACACAGAACACTAAGAAATGCTGTTTTAGCATTTTTTATAATTTTGTATTCATTATATATTTCAACATTTAATATTTCTTGCCTCATGAACCCAATATAGTGAAACAAATGTCACAGAAATCTTACTTATTCCTGTTTACAGTATAATCTGTGTAATTAAAGACTTAAAACTTGCAAATGAAAAAACCTTGCCCTGTAGCCATCATTCACGTCGGACATGCTTTATTTATAACCATAGAACTATATAGGATGTAACAATAATAATAATAAAAAAATGCACCTAATGCTGATAGTGTATTGCTAAACTATGGGTGATGCAAATGTAAAAACTTGCATTAATTATGTGAAAGTAAAAAAGTGCCATTAAAAAAGGAAATTGTGTTACTTTGGCAGCCCTATTAATTTAAAAGAGCAAACATTACGGGTATTTTTTTTTTCCCTGCAGAAAACTGTCTAGGTTTTGTGATTAAGCCCATCAAATGCATTACAGGATAATTGCCTATCGCATAATAAATGTTTCAGTGGAAGAGAGCAAGAACAAACCCATTAGATACAGAAACAAACAGCGTCTTTACACAGGGATTTACTAGCAAATCTCTCTTCCTGAAATGCGCTAATGAAAGGATTAGATTGAATAATTATGACAACAAAGATTACTGTCAAACTCATGTCAAATAATACGTGACTGATCTCTCTTGCTCAGTTTGAGAAGTCAGACTAAGAACAAAAACGCCCCGTTTCATTTTGTGCTTGTTTGGCCATTTAAATTCCTCGAAAAAGACACAAGCATTAATCTAATCTATTTCTAGGACACGCTTACTGAAGGCACCAAACTCTATGGTTAAGACACATGTTCAAATAAGAAAGGGAAATGGAATATCATTTAAAATAAACTGAAAAAAGGTGTTCTAAACCAAACAAAATACTAAAACGTGTATCTTTGACATGTAAATTGGTTATTTGCTCCTATTTTCTCAGTCGCTTGCATCATTAGCCACATAAATATAGCAACAGGCTGAGACCAGTTTCTTTCTTGCAATCTCATTTCACTCGTAATGGCAACCTACACTGATAAAAACACAAGGTAAATGGAAGAATAGGCTACTGGTTTCATTTTTCTATTCCTTGACTTAATTTGTTCTGCATTCTGCAACTGAAATGATATTCCATTGCCTATAGGCTTGTCTGAAATCATGAAAGGATTTCAAAGGGATCCACATTTGTTGGAAGGTAGGGAAGGAAGAGAGCAAAAGAAAAAGGTTTCTGCATCTTAATGACTTCGTCTGAAGCGGTTTAATTCTTAATCATCTATGCTATTGTTATTCTTACAGCCAAATTCAATTAGGCGGGCCCACTCAAAAATCCTTTCTATAGACACTCATTACGTGTACGGCTCAATACAAGATTAGACAAACTGAAAAGCTTATCAAAAACAATAACAGAAGAATAGAGCTGAGTGCAGCCAAGCCAGCTAAATTATTGTGTGTTATATCAACATGTTATTGGTACGTCAAGACAAATTCCATTGTGATTCTATGAATGTTAGGCCTGTAAAGACATACAAAAATACTGGAAATGTAAGTCATGCAAAGATAATTGGATTTTCATCTTCAAATGGCATTTATAGAGTGCCTAGCATGAAATACCCAATCATATAGTTTTGGTTTACAAGTTAATCATGTTGGCTTCAGAATTATTAACCAATTATGAAGCCTTAGACTTGTCCCCATAGGCACATTAGGTTAACATATTGCTATTGAGACAGTAACTGCTGGACTTACCTTCATGCTCCTTGTCTGCCACACCTACTTTCTTCATCTTCTTAGGGGTTTTCATGAAAAGTGGAAAGATGGTCCTCAGGCCCAGAATGTCTACAAACTTATGGCAGTTATCTGAGCCCTCTGGTCCAATCATGCCGTGGTCCAGGACCTTTAGCGCACTGGTTCGAGACATCTTCTTCTCTCTGGGTTCACAAGAACATAAGACAAATCACTGATAAGTCACGCCACATTATGGAGATACCTATCAGACGTGTGTGTGTGGGGCTGAGGAATGCAGTAATGAAAAAGGTGCTTGGAAACGTGTTACATTATTCAAAATGTCAAGTCAACTGCAATTTGCAATTGCTAGTGCAATTAGGGATACATCAATATATATAAGTATCATCCAAGCATGGTTTAACACATCAATGTTAAAGGTTCAATAAGCATATTTCCCCACAAATAGAAGTTCTTAGACAGTATGACATCTGTTTGTGAACTGTGCTATCGACCCTTGCAATGTAGAATAAAAGCTCATTAAAAAATGACCATGTCTTGCGGATATACAGTACTGCACATACATGTTTTAAAACATTAAAAAAGTTACATTATAGGCTTTTAACTCGTAATGTGCGGCCAAATGTACACCTTTTCCCAGATTTAAAAGATCGACATATGACCATGTCTGCCACTAAATGCTGCTAACCTGACATGCCAGATGGAATGTTAGTCACAAGTCCATCTGGGAAACCGTCCAATCGAAACTGTTTAAAAAGAGCAGGCACTTTCAAAAAATACTTGGCAGTTGATTGGATGAAACATCTGGTTGTTTTCGCTGTACGCCCGTATATCTATCAATTTGATGCTGATTGGAAAGTTCAGTTCACTCGGAAACATTCGCAATTATTTCTAGGATTTCCAGACTGATTCTCGCAACAAAGTCAAACTGAAACTCATGAGATCAGGATGGTCTCACAAGGCTAAAATGCCACATCTAAACCAAAACAAATGCTTTTTGGGTCTCACACACACATGCACACGCCTGGACTGGTTCAGGGGAGCTCAGATTACGCCATACGTCATTCTCTGCTCAGGTAGCAATTACTCCACATAGAAATAAGTTGTTTGCTGCTGTGATGTAGGACTGTCTTGAGGTCATATTTAAAGGTCAATATAAGATAGGTTGAAACAAAGAAATTAGGTGCATTGTGTGACAATATTAAGAGTTTCCACAGTTCCTCTTACCTGAGCATGAGGTTCATGAGTTGTAGCCCCTCCCCTCTGAGGAAACGGTCCCGATTGGCCGGCAGCATGAGGCATGAACACAGAGAATCAAACAGATTCTCCATCATCTCCTGCTCCTCCGCTGTGACCGGGTTGTGCCGCTTGAACACCTGACAACAGCAGGAGGGACCGTCCTTTTATAATGCAGTGATTCTCAACATTAGGTTGAAGATGATTTAAGTAAAAAACTAAAAATCTAAACGACCCCTATTTATAACATTAATAGAATGTGCGTGCATCTTTGTTGATGGTGTTTAAGGTAGTCTGTTAGAAATGCAATTATCTTCTTTAAAAATGCTTCCTAGCTCTGATATTTGTACTGTATGTACTGTACAAGGAGTTGTGATACAGCTAATACAGTTATAATCTTACTGTAGAAATGGAGTGGCAAAATAGGAAACTCAATTCGCTTTAAGCCCCGGACACACTGCAAGTGACTAGCAGCGATGTAGCGACAACGTTGCGACAAGTTGTCGCTGAATGAGATTCAGCTACTTAAAGTGACAACAGGCGAAATAGCGGTCGGATACGCGAAATGGGCAGGTACAGAATTAAACTAATTTCAACTTCAGGCGACGTGATTGAGGTGACTGACTACCAATGGGAGATAAGGATATTGTTGACTGGCAGATTGACTGAAAAGTGGGAAATATACAAGAGGGATACCAAGGCAAGAAAAGCCTAGACTGTAAACAAGTGTAGACAAGTAATGTGTGACAAGCGGGAAAACAATCTTTGTTTTTAATTAAATGGCTATCAATGCATCATTAATTTAGCCCTTTCTTAATTTCACGTGTCTACCTGGATACATTTGTTTTTAGTAAATTCATGAATAATATATACAAAAAGTATCAAATCGATATTGCAAACTGGGAGCAAAGGTGGAGAGCAGCAAACACATTTGTCCACTGCTCAAAAACACCCACATCAGACATCGCACCTGTCTACGGCACCGACCGATATCATGTACGGCGTGGCACACGGCCCACGTAGGTTACGGTGACAGGATGTAGGCATGTCGCGCAACGTTATCTAGTGCACATGCAATGTTGCACACGTGTGACACAAAACATGTACTGCATGTGTTTCAGGGATGAAAAGCCTGGAAAACTAAACTTGTGCACATGGACACTGGACTCACAGAGAGCTGCTGCAGTAACACGTCAATCCCATCTATCTCTCCTAACAGTTCTCTGGTACCTGAGAGAGAGAGAGAGAGAGAGAGAGAGAGAGAGAGAAAGAGAGAGAGAGAGACATTAAAGAGTATTAAAAAGGATCGCTGCAGTGCCGACAGAAATGTGCAGGGAGCAGGAGAGAGGGGGGACAGCAATGAGAGGATGGGGGCAGGGCTAGTGGCAGTAAGAGAGAGAGAAAGACAGACAGAGGAGGGAAGAGGACAGACTGAGGCGAAGAAGTCACTGAAGAGGAGGGGAAAAAATGAGACTGGACATGCGGAATATCAAAACATAAACACCGCTCTCCTCACCGCCACGAGTGCTCCTGACAGGCCGGTGGCCATATGAGGCTTCAGCCAATAAGAGAGGAATTACAGAAGAAAGGGGGAGTGACTAAAAGAAAGGGTACATTTAAGTGAAATGTGGAGACCGGGAAATACAGCCGGACACACAAGTAAACAGAAAGAATAACTTCTCTTAATCGTAGCTAATGGTACATCTGCTCACACTACAGGACATTTCCAACATGTCCGAGTATCTGGGATACAAGCAGGTCTTCTACATTTGTCTGTGACAGGGAACTCGGGCGGTATAAGTGAATATTGAGAACACTGTAGCCCCCGTTGAAATGTAGCCTGGCTCCAGCTGACTCTTACGCTCAGCTCCATTTGTTTAGCTGTGAAGTTAGGGTGGAAACCCTGTTTGCTTTAGCGTGTACACAGCCACCATGACGGCGGACCAATCAGGGTGGTTAAGTACAACACAATCTCAAAATGGTGGCAGAGCTGTTGTAGCAATTCTAACTGGTTAAAGTTATAATTGAAAAGTTAGAAAAGTTAGAAAGTTCAGTTTCCAAATGAACCAGAGGTCTATGCCCCGTAGGGGGCAACGAGCGTGTCCAGACCTTATTCACATAGTGAATGTTGGGTGTAGGTACACCCGGCTACTTCAAAGAGACATTTTACTCAAAACTCAAAAAGGATTTACATGTGGAGGTCATTTTATTCTTATTTTTTAGAAAGCTAGTGTGAGCGGGTTGGCAGGAGACAAATGGAAATACATTGCATGGACAAATATATACACACACAGCATGAGATTTGTTTACTAGGGTGACTGCCTCCCACTTACTGTCATTGTTTTGGAGAAGGATAGCCAGGGTTTCACTGCAGTACAGCTTGTTAGCATCAAATGGCATCTTTGCCTAACAGATGCAGAACAAAGAGGAGACAGGCACAGAAAGTTTGTATATATATTCAGTCCTCCTGTGAAATGCATTTTCTCCTGGGATTTGTACATAGCACCACATTCGGCACCACATACACTTCTCATTACAACTGATGGCTTACTTACCGCATACAATAAAGATGTGTAAGGTAATTATGCTGCCTGGTAAAATGGCGACTTTGTACTTTTGTGACACGTAAATAAAACCTACCAGACTTTTTATTGTTATAGACTAAATACCTGGGATCAGGCTGTGTGTTATTTCAGTTGTAATAATGACTAGACGGGCGTGAAAACAGACAAATAGTCCAAGACACAGTGGATCACAGTAGGACAGATCTTCACCTTAATGCGCTTAAGAAGCCATTGCATGAGTCCTTGCTGTGCTGCTTCAGTGCACAGGCCTGGTCTGAACTCTGCCATGTTCTCTATGATGGCTGATGGAGAAGGAGACATCTTAGTTAGTCAGGTCATAAAGGCATGGCAGTCCACTCAGAACAAGCTGGTTGGTGTTTATATATTGTCCAGAGGGGACAGAATGAGCTTAAGCGGGATAGGTCCATAAAACTAGGCACACAGAAATTGGGGCGCATGTGCTCTGTCCAACTGTGTGCCTCAGAGCCAGTGTTCCTCTCCAAATGGTTCCATTCAATTCATTTAATAGAGCAATTATGATCAGAAAATCTACTGTATATTAGGTACTAAACAATAAGTATTGTTCCAACATATTCAAAAGCCCTGGAATACCTCAATGTCAATCCTACTCAATAAAAACCTAAATACTATTGCTGACTTAAAGAAGCCTTCACAACTTAATGAATTAAGAAAACAAAGTCAGAAAAAAATTAAGAAAAAATAACTAGTGAAAGAAAAGAGACAATGGTCAGATTGAGATCCTTCTAGAATAGAAGCAACTAACGAAGGAACACAAATATGTTATGCCAACATACAGTAATAATCTGCATATGTCCTGTCTATTGGCCTACCCAAAGTGTTGTAGACCCCATCAGACTCCTCCTTCACCTGCTCATCCAGCCGCTCCATGTTCTGTACCAGCAGAGCTACCACATGGCCCTCTAACTACACACAAACACACACAGTGAATTTAACAGGTATGGGTCAAAGGTTAGAGAGTGTTCCATCTCAGGAGCCATATTGCTGATGCTGGTGGTGAGTGAATTGGTAACGTTCCATCTTGAAACAGTAGCAAAAGGCTGGTTAGAAAAGTGACGTAGCGGGCCACAGCACAAGGGTGCCTACTTTTCACATCAAAGTTATAACCTCGCTAGGAGGAATTATTTTCATCTTAAGACCTTCGGCCTGAGTGAGTGAGACATCTCACACTCAACAGAGTTAGCAGGCTGCTGAGATTTTAGCATTGTGCAGGGGTTCTGCCGTGTAAGCTTATCTAAAAATCTATGCTAACTAAACACCATAATTAATAAATAGATTAATTGTAGATTGTAAATAGTTAATTTGTTGACTTACTAGTCAGTTTTAAAAGATGCATTTATGCATTAAAATCCTTGAAATGCAAATGTATAAAATACCAAACTCAGTGTTTTTAGTTTATAACAAGTTTTCATAAAGCATTAAGAAATATATAACAGACATTCATTAGCAGTTCTAGCTTTAGTAGAGAGGTGCTTCATCTTGAAACAACACTGGCCATATAACGTATACTACTGTATATACTGCACAAATCAAGTGGTGTTGATACTAAACTAGCAGACAGACATCCTTGGAAGCGGCAAGAATACGCTTTAATAAACACCTTGCAGCAACAAACCAGGTTAAAATGGAAGAAAGTGAAGACTCACCAATGAATCTATCAGGACCTCTGCCCCCTCCTCACTCTCATGGAGTGTGTCAATATCTGTCAGCTCCTGAAGCAGGTCCACCACTGCGATGGCAATATGTGACATGGGCTAAGGACTTTGAGAAGTGCATTTTAAGAACTTTGCCTTGAGTACAATGTATTTATCACATACGTTTCCATTAAGCATTAATGTATGTTTAGTGAACTCTTTCAAATGCACTATGTTTCTATAGTAGCGATTCAACAACATAATTAAGATTCTCACAAATCTTTATTCATGTTTAAGTTGTTTTCTCTCTTTACCCCTTTAATGCAGATGTTATGTTTCCTTCCAGACAACCAAATAGTTTTTTGAAGAGAGAAAAAGAAAGAAAAACAAATCTGACGGTACTCTTAAATCGTAAATGTTGATGTTGCTTTGTGACATTAGTCTTTCTCTATAGAAGAATTATAGGAATATTGCTTTCGTCTATATGGTGATTCATTGTATAATTATGACTACATTAGCTTGCTTTTTAAAAGTAAACACATTTATAAATTCTTAAAGAAAATTGTAATTGTCAATCTTAGCTATTGTGCATGATATAACGACAATATTGGACAAGAGTATGGCAGGATTTTGTAGTCCAAAAAAACAATCAAACACCAATGAAAGGATATCTGTGTTTTCATGACTGAGGAGGCCCAGAAGGGAGTGGACCGCATTGAGTTCCACTAGCAGATGATAGAGGTCAGGCATGGTGGCAATAACATGCATTTCCTGGATAATGTCATTCAGATCAAGCTCTGTCTCCATGAACCTAGAACATGCAGACCCACAAACATTACATCCTACAATGCCCTTGAGGGCAACAGTTTGAGTCAAAGACATGAATGGAATGCACCAATTAACCTGCCAGTGAGCAGATTTGGGTTCACTTGATTGGGTGAAAGGTGACAAATTTGTGCTGGCAGCACTTAATGATTGTCT
The DNA here is from genome assembly GCA_027564635.1 of Typhlichthys eigenmanni. NCBI lineage: Eukaryota > Metazoa > Chordata > Actinopteri > Percopsiformes > Amblyopsidae > Typhlichthys > Typhlichthys eigenmanni. The sequence continues at coordinate 10,438 of JAODUK010056764.1, forward strand.
ATTGTATTGTATTGTATAATTGTCTACTAAATGTCTCTGCCCTGAATAACCTAAACCGACCTTTACCCGCAGTAGTCGTCAAACCAATTGTGAAGGTTTTACTATGAACAATAGAACCAACCAGAACCAGAATCAGACAGTCAGGCTTTTCCGGGGTGAGGGTGCAATAATGAATGCATGTTCTTTTAATCAGTACGACAAAAGACTAGATTAAAAAAGTGATTTGTGCTCCCATGCATGCTCCTATCTATAACGTGTTTTAATGAGAAAAGTACAACATACACTTGACGAAACAGAAAGACACGCTTCTTAATTCCATTAGAGAGCTTACTTTTCTGGGTTGTCTGGGAACTTTATCCTCAGCTCCTGGTTTTTGTATGACCTCTTCTCAAAAGTCAGGATCATTTTCTTCACTGAACTCTCATCTACCGGCTCCCCCTGTTTAGACAGATTCAATAAAATAAAGTTTCTGTTGCCATGGTAAGGAATACCACTTGAATCTGACTGCAAGTAGTCTGAATAATTCTGGGCATTTTATACATACATGTAAAACTGGACACAACTGAGTAGAAAGAGGCTCGTAATACAAAGTTGACACAGATGGGCTGAAATAGAAATGGTCTGACATTATGAAAGCATTCTAGCACTTTACTGAGTGGGTTTTCACATAATGTCATGCATCTACATGCTGCTGTGACATTTGCATGAAGGTATTTACCAGCCCGCAAAGACCTCAAAGCCTGAATAACCAACACTAGGGATGTAACAGTTACCGGTTTCACGATAAACCACGGTTAAAGTAGGTGTGTGTGATCTGATGCAAAGGAGGGTCAATACACCATGTAGCCTACTGCAGCAGTGTCCTGTAGTGCTCATGGTGACACTACTGTGTCATTACCCAGTGTTTCCTGGTGACTCCCACCCCCCGCTGTCACCCACCTCTGGTTCCTCTTCATCCCGATCCATCAGTTTCTCCAGGATCTTCTTCCTGTCTCCAGTTAGATCCTCTGTGTCCATGTCTTCCCCTACTTCCCCACCTCCCCTGCCCGGTCCCTCACGATGCCTGGCCAGCCCCTTCTGCTTCACTCCTCTGGGCTCCTCATCTCCTCCTCCATCCTCCTCCCTGGGTCGCTTGGCTCCTCTGTCAGGCTGCAAAGTGGACAAAGTCCATTTGACATTGATAAAAAATAAGAATAAGAATAATAAGAACTTCGAAACACAAACTTTGTGGCCAAAAATGTTTGCAACACATGCTCTTTTATACAACAGTGAGCAAACTGTCACTAATATACCATGATACTATTTGCTTCAATGTAGTGCTCTGTCTGTCAATATATAATATCAAAGATTCCATGCAGGCTCTCCAAATTGAGATAATGGTTTAAAGGCTGTTGTTAACTTCTGCATAAAATTTAGATTTGTAAAACCCTTTGAGACAGAACCTATGGTCAAATAATAAACAAATGAACTGGAGTAACCTACAGTATCAATTTGCCTAATAGGCCTGATTAGCATTAGCCATGATGCACACCATGTTTAAAGCTTCTGTGAATAGTACATTATTGCATTAGGCTGGCAAATCATATTAGATTTCTTACATTTTGCCAAAATACAAATAAAAGTCTGCATATATTTGTTTAATATAGTATTAACAAAACAACAGCCACTTAAATGTTTAATGCATGACATGCAACGCACTTTTGTAATTAAAGGTCTCAGGCCTTCAAAACTAATGTAAAGTGCGTTCTTCACCTCTATTTTGACTTTTGATTGATTTTGATTGATTTGTTTCATAAAGTTGATAATAATGAAGTTAAAAACAAGTCGGCCTACATGCTCATTCTTAAACTACTAAACTACAGTACCATCTGACCTATTTGGAATATGTTGGTGTCATGATACTGTATCATGCATCATTGACATTTTTCAGTATTATCCTTGATATCATGACCATATTTATTGACACTCTAGTTGCTTTTTATAACAGAGCAATGGAAATGTGATGTTGACAACGAATGTTGTACGTCATATGGAAAACAATACCAGCAGGCAACACGTTATTTTAAGCACAGTACCGGTACGGTATGTAATTCAAACGAACTGCTAAACACTGTGTCAGACCGCCTAGCTTAGCATCAAACCAGCAACCTGGAAAATATGTTTTTACCTGATAGCTGAGGAGTTCGCCGACATCCATGTCTTCGTGTAATGAGAATTAAATGCAAGAATGGTTTAGTTAAAGTCAATGAAATAAATTAGCTACGCAGGAAACAGTTGTTTGATAGCATTATTCTCACACAAGGATGCTTGCCGTAAAGCGTTTCGCTCACTGTCGTAGTAGAGCGGAGAGAATGTCCACCGAGGAGATGACTGCCTCTGGCGGTGAGTACCCATATGGCGCTATAACAAAATGTGGAGGAGAAAACTAACAAATAATAATATAATATAATATAATATAATATAATATAATATAATATAATATAATATATTTGAAACGAAACCATTGTCAAAATGAGGGCCTTTTTTCCAGATAAGGCAGAAATACGTTTGTCATGTTGGCTGGAGCCACATTTATATAAAATGTAAAAGCATTTGTATAACTTTATAAGGAATATGTAACAAAAACAAAGTCATAAATAAACAAAACGACAGATAACCGAATAATAGATTAGCAGTCGTGATGAAATGGAGTATAGTGATAGGCTAAAATAATTGTATGGAGAGAAAGAGGATGTAATGAGAGGGATAGAAAAACAAACAAAGGAAATATAAAGATTGTTATTTTTATGTAAAAAAATAACAGTGAACACCTCCACCTTCAATGCCATAGGGTGCTTTGTCATGTAGTAAAGTACATTATAATTAGGCCTACCTCACCTTCTTTAAAGCTGCCCTGTGTAATACATTACCATCTCCTCCAAACCATTAGTGGTCAGCATTTCACCAGAATATTATGTCAACCTGCTTACATGTGTCCAGTTAGATCCATAGTCTAATATTATAGTCATACTTTAAAAAAGCAGCTAATAGAATACACAATTTATTTAGCCTATTTATTATAACATCAAGGCAAGAGTATCACAATTTAACTAAACGACTAAAACACTGAGAACCAATAACATTGCTATTTTATAATATTCCTGTGCCATATCAACAATATATTGTCAGCCAAACAATATCAACACCATATGGAACGGTATATGGTATTGCAGGCAACTGTAATGCGTCGGAGGCAGCCAGTGCATGCCAGACAACAAGAAACAAAAAAATAAGGAATATCCTCGCTCCACGTTTTGTTACTCGTTGCCAGCAACACCATTGTTTTCCTATGGTAGGGCGCGCCTGGAAGGCCATCTTCTCTGGCGCAGTTCGTCAATGTCACATTTGGCCCAGGCAGCCATCTCAGTGTGATTGGGGCAGTAGGCAAAATGACAGCAAACCGACAAAGAACGCACGATAACCTCCAACCTAAATTCTACCCCCACACAACTGTAAACAATAAACATATAGCCTAGCATGTCTGGGGTGTGCTTGGGACACACACTGGCGAGAAGACCGGCTTTGAATTGACCAACGAGGTCATTTTCCATGTATAGCGGTTTAATCACCAGTCCATTAGAAACTTGTAGTCAGCATCAACCATAATCCAATTTACAGCTGCTTCTCTTCTGATTCAATTGGGTGGAAAGCAACAAGTCTCCATTGCAGTGCAGTTGAATGCCAAGGCATATAGCGACCGGGCTGTAAGTATGTCTTGTATGAACAAACTAGGCTATAATTTCACTAGAGCAATGTTGGTGTAATTAACAGATTCACCTAAAAAAGTGTTTATAGCCTATGCCTTGAGCATATTACTATAGAAGCTACGTATTCACTCATACTACCGGTACATCACTTCCTTGTGCAAGCCATGCTCATGTAAAACACATTTCCATTAACTGATTCAAATGCATAATTGGTCATATTTGTGTAATTAAGACATTTGCTGGAAATCAATGTTTTGTTTCTTATACTACATATTACATGTAGCATCTTTAATGGATACATGGGAGCTTGAAATATTAATTGTTGACGCTTAAACTTTATAGCCTGGTGCAACCAATGCCTGTGTAAGAGAACTGTAAGAGGCTCAACATAAAACTGGAGCTGCCACTATTATAGGTTTAACATAAACAGTTCTTGTTTGAGTCTCAGCCATAATCAAATTCTAATGTTTCCAGAGATGCCCCTATATGGACATTACGATGCAGTAATTTACTCCCAAAATAAACAGATGACAGATGAGAGAGGGACCATACATACCTATGGTATTCAGACAGTAGAAGCAGAGGCTTCTTGCAGAGACTTGTAACCCCTATGGATCCTTGTACAGAGATGCACACACTTCATACAGAGTTTATCTGTACAACGGTCATGTATAAAACAAAGTTAAACAACACAGTTGTTTTTTGCAAACTGAATGTAGGTTATGACTACGTGCTTATTTGCATCTGATCGCAAGTGCTCAAGCGGAGATGCATTATAATGTGTGATCAGACGTAGGCCTACTTAAAGCTGTCCACTTGTTATGGAATCACCAGGTATATGCTAATAATGCCAGGGGAAAACAAAGCCACAGCCTGTGTGACACAGCACAGACAGCCATGACCAAGATCATGTGCAAGAACTGCATTCATTAAACATTTAAGGCTACTGCAATGTAGGCCTTCAGCTGTATATCTCATTCTCCAAAGTGTAGGCTAATTGTTAGCGTGTGTAGCCGTGTAAGTTTAGACTTTGAGGGTGCAGCACAGGACTACCTTAAAAACTCAGTGTCTTGTCCAGATATGCTATATAATTGTTGTTCAGTCCCAAATGTTTGTATTTTGTAGATAGCCTAACTTTCTTTCTATTATGATAGTGTCCAAATGTAAGCAATTATGTTGGCATCTGTTACATACATCAACAAATATGGTTAGCCACTTAGCCTATATAGCGGTCTGTTTGCTTGAATATTATACTGTTTCAATCTTTCAGTCCTTAGTTTTCAGAACATGCACTCACGCACATTATGCACACAAAATACTTAGTCAGATGGAGGGATTATCTGTTGTTAAATGTATTGAACGCCCTTACACCTTTACCTTTTGTTTTGGCACAAGTCAGTGTTCTACAAGTCCAAGGAAAATATTACATATCAGGCCAACTACCACTTGAAGCTTATAGGCTTTGTGGATGTGTTATAAAAATCATGATTTTTTTTGTGTGAAAACCATGAACATTTCCTCTTTGTGGGCTACAGGATTCTGCACCAAGAAAGGATTATTGGGTCATTCTGCAGTGCCAACTACTGTGGTTAATATGAATGCAGGACAAGTTCCAGATGGGGAACATTAACAGCTAGCAGTAAATTGTAATGCTTTTCATGTCCCACGGCAAAGGCACTAAAAAATGTACCATCTTATCTGGAATTAAGTATAGGTTGTGCTCTCTCTATTGCAATAAGATGCAAACTACATTGGGAAAATAAAACATGTAATGACGTCTATTGGTTTAAACCTAATTACAAATATATAAATGTAGAGATAAATGCACCCCTAATCTGAAAGACAATAAAATGTAGTTGCAGTTCCTGAACCTAGAAGGTAAGAGCTTAGTATCTATATGACCATATGTATTTACACATCCCCATGAAGGTAATTGTAGGTTAACTCCAGCTTTATCAAACGCAAGGACATGCTGTACTCCTAAATAATGAAGTTAAACGGAATTACTTTTGGGGGGAATTATTGCAGCATTATGAGATCTTGTTACTTTAATGTATCATGTTGGGGACTAAAGGGTAGTTCTGGCCTACCTTTAGTCCTTGAGCAAGAGTTGTAGCTTCCATGTTTTATAATACTACTGGTTTGGTCTTGATAAAAACGCTTCCTCTTTGTAAATGTTACAGTATTGCTGTACCCCTTCACACAAAAGGACAAAGAGGAAAAAGTTGTTAAAAGAAGTTGCCAGGACATCGCTTCTGCTGACATTTTGTGAATCGCAGTCAGAAAATCAGTTTACCGACAGTGAAGAGAGTGACTTAGTCAGGGCTCTGCCTTGCTGATGATGTGTACAGATTGGAAATAGGGAATAGGGAAGGTTAATGAGATTTTCACACAAGTGTCTGTCTAGCGGTTTGAACTCAGAATAAATTGACACAGTCTGATTAAAATTAATTGACCTGTGAAATGAGTGTGTCCCTCAGCAGTTAAGAAATGATGGATATCACAGGGCAGTTGGTTGAGTGGGGTGAAAGATAGTGAGTAAAAGAAATATAGAGTTGTTTGAGTCTATCTTCAGGAAAGCTAGGTGGCTGAGATAGAACATAATCTTTAATCAAAACTCTAGAGCAGAGCAGAGAGGGACCGACACTATCTGCAGTCACTATCTCTGATAGCATACTAACATCTCAGTAACATGGACATTTGTTTTGCAGAAAATACTTACAAATTCCTCTGACCAGGTTTTTATTTACACAGGACACATTCTAGCCAGTTAGCCACCTGTATATATACTGTATATAGGTTATATGAAATGTTACACAGGGTAAGACAGAAAAATTACCGAGCATTACAATCATCTCATTCTTTCAACCTATATAAAGGAGAAAGGTAGGCTCAGGGGTGTAGCCAGGTGGGGGCCAGTGGGGGCCAGTGGTGGCCAGTGCCACCCCAATACAATCACTGGCCACCCCACTACATTATAATTTTTTTAACATTAAGAAATTACTATGCATTTAATATCCAACCCATTTAAACATATTTTCCATTTTTTTTAAATAAAAAGACTAAAATCTAACTGACATATAATAATGTATATTGAGTCTTTCTTGAGACATAAAAACATTTTGTAGAAATCTCTTATGTTAAAAATAACTTCCATAACGATTAAAATGCCTAAATAGTTCAATATAAAGGTAATCTGTATAATGGTGACATTATTTGCATTAATATATTTATTTCTTAGTTGAGTTGACTTAAACGTATGCCCTGTACTCAGATGTACATGTACATTTGCTTGCTAAACCTGTCCTAAGCAAAAGGTCACTTTTTAACTTCCCCCAAAAAAATGCTAAATATTTACTAATCTGTAATTATAAACACCAAACTTATAAATAAAAATATATATCAAACAAAATAGAAATAGAACTAAAGAAAACTATTTTCAAATAAAATGCTGCCTTTCAAAGTTGTGTCTTTAGTTTATGTCAACACCGTCAGGAATTTGGATAATCTAGATTATATATAATCAGGGATATATAATGATATATGAATTCTGGTGGCATCACAGACAGGTGACTGAAGTCACAGTGGACCTCTAATAAGCAATAACAACACATATCACTTCAGCTCAAACTTTTGTCTTAACGGAGCTAATCATTTGTTCTCTCTGGACCCACTGAAATAACTGTTTGACACTAGATTGACACACAATCACACACACACATTCATCATCTCTCATTCCTCTACTACCATTGCGCATGAAAGATTTTCTCCCTTAGTGCTTTCGATTCACATTACAGGGAATATCGTGCTCTTTTAAAATGAAGGTAAATCAAACTATATTGCATCCCTTAAAAGCTGGGAGTGATTCACATAGGACGATTACATATGTTACTGGAAATAAAGCTATTCCTTGAATATCAACAGGTTAAATCTATAATTCAGGCACGATTTAAGGATAACTTAATTGACTTAGATCTACCTCCAATGATAACAAACTTTCTTAAACTCTCGCCCCCAAAACTATTATCTAAGATAAAAATGTTACTGTTGAAAATAGATGGTTCAATCTCGCTCCCATTCCTAAAGTGGGAGACAGATCTATCCATTAATCCAGACC
>JAODUK010056785.1:0-18296 GCA_027564635.1 Typhlichthys eigenmanni
CCCCCCCCCCCCCCCCCCCCCCCCCCCCCCCCCCCCCCCCCCCCCCCCCCCCCCCCCCCCCCCCCCCCCCCAATCTCAAAGAACACATCTGCCTGGTTCAAGCCTTAAGTCAAAACACTTGTTTTCCCTTACTCTTCCACGTTATCTCTTACCTTAATGTATCCACATTCTACACCGTATGCATCCCTCATATAATTACCCCCTTTTATCAACGCACTAGCACATGTACTGTACACGTGATCTTCAACATCCAAGTAATTGCCTTCGAACCGCTTTAAATATAAGAACTGTCGGCTGGGACTGCGTGAGAACAGCCTGCAATATCTTGGATCGCAGTACTGTCTTGATTGACAAAAACGTGTCTGTTTATATTTTTAGGCTGGCATACCGTGGAAAACGATCAGTTTGGGTCAGCGGACAGCATAACCATTCCTGTCAGAGATCGTGAAATTTCACTGAGTCATCCGTGAAGGCATGAAGCTCAAGCAGGTCCAAATGTATATTGTTTTTTTTCTGGACCAGCATTTTCCTGCAGAGCTGCAATGAGGGTAGCTTCCGCTTGTGGCAGTTTTTTTTTCTTTCTTTTTATCTGAAATTAAGGGTTTTAGTGTACTAATTTATCTGTGATGTATCTATTAAATGAACAGTCAAATTATAGGAATTATGCATGCAGAATCATTTGCTGAATTTGTTGGAAAGAGTCCAGGAGATTTTCAGATAAATTCTTTAAAATGTGTCAGTAAGCTACAGTATGTACATTGTTACGCTTTCACGCATTGTTTGACCTTTCGTCGTCATTTTAGTCTTCGTCTCCTTCTCCTTTTACATCTCTCCTGTATGAGCAGTGTTGGGAGTAACGCGGGTACAAATCTAAGAAATTACAGTAATATATTGCTTTTTGCTGTAATGCCATATTATAACACATTACAAATAAAATTTGTGGTAATATTATACACGTTATAATCTCAGGAACGTAAATTACAGCACATTTTAACCCGACATGATTTTTTTAAAGAATTCGCCAACACAGCGAAACAATTTGGCACCAGGGGGATCTGGTCCGTCTACAGTACCTCAAAACACACATTCACGGGCACGGCAGTGGCGGCTTAGCCTGGTGGCTGAGATTACAGTCTAAAAACCCTGATCACAGTAGCGTTCTCAACGTCTCACAGCCAACCGGCTGGCGGCCCAATCAGCGTGGGTTAGTGAGATGACGTTGAAGTCAAGCGTCTTTCGAAAGGGTGGTAGAGCTAGATGAGGCGATCAAAACACTTGTAGCAACACCGACTGGTTCAGCATTAACCAGAGGTCTATTCCAAGTAGGAGGACCTTTCCCAATGGAGCGTGGCAAGACCTACAGTATTATATGGTCTGGTTACACCAGGCTAATGTCGAGTTGAAAATGGTCCCAATTTAAACTTTCAGCGGTAGGCTAATGTCACTTAAGTTTCGTTGTTCATGGAGGGTTCAACTGCTCCGGTGCTCGCTGCAAATGTGTTGATAGAAAAAGTAAGCTATAGATAGCTAGGAATTTTATGTTTGCTGTGTCCTACAGGGCAAAAGGAGCTTGAAGTAGCTAGTCTTTAATTAATGCTCAAGGCATGAAAATTACTTTTTTTTTGCACTGTTTATCTGGATTTTTCCTGCAGAGAGGCTGTGTTAAATGTTGTGCCGCCTCCAGCTCTCAACGATACCCTGCAAAACTCTGGCGGGTGTTCATGTAAATTACTAGCAGTTGAGACCAGAGCAATGAGATTAACAGCAGTAGGAGCAGACACAGGATCCTCTTTTGCAGCTCTATATAATAGCCTAAGGCTACTACTACCAACTACTACAGAAACAATTTCCCATGCACCTGATGCACGCATCTCCCGTGCACAGGTAGAATCAAACAGAGTAGGCTGGCTAAACCATCACTTAATGCAGCAATATTCACAACTTCTTTGTATTGAATATTAATCTGTAACCATAGAACTTTCTGACCTGTGGACATAAAGGGTGGGTCATGACCGAAATAACTAGATCACGGGTACATGCGGTCAAAATAGGTTTTCTCAGCAGGGTGGGCGGGCGTCTCCCTTAGAGATAGGGTGAGAAGCTCAGCTATCCGTGAGGAACTCGGAGTAGAGCTGCTGCTCATTTGCGTCGAAAGGAGCCAGTTGAGGTGGTACGGGCATCTAGTAAGGATGCCCCCTGGGCGCCTCCCTTGGGAGGTGTTCCAGACACGTCCAGCTGGGAAGAGGCCTCGGGGAAGACCCAGGACTAGGTGGAGAGATTATATCTCCACGTTGGCCTGGGAATGCCTCGGGATCCCCCAGTCAGAGCTGGATAATGTGGCTTGTGATAGGAAAAGTTTGGGGTCCCGTGCTGAAGCTGCTGCCCCCGCAACCTGACTACGGATAAGCAGATGAAAATGGACGGACCATAGAACATTAACTTAATTTAACAGGGTAGGGCTAGTAGGCTGGAAGCGATTGGACAATCACACCCACTCCATCCCTCCCTCTAAATTGCCCCTGACTATACACTATGGCTAATCTATGACTGGTATCAATCCCATAGTGAAGTCACTGCACATTTGGGTGTGCATGTGTGATTGTGTAAGTGGTGTGTGTGTGTGTGTGTGTGTGCGTGTGTGCGTGTGTGTGTGTGTGTGTGTGTAATTACTTGCACATGTGCCAATGAGTTATCTCTCTCCCTCTTCACTCTCCTTAAGTTATCGTTTGTATCGTACATTATTATAGGAGGAACACCCACACACTCAAACACAGATTTCTGGCACATCGCTATGGATTGACCCCATGCAGCATATCAGCGTCATACAGTCGGTAACTCGTTCTCTCTCTCTCTCTCTCCATACGTAAAGGCCGCCTTACAGTCAGTAGTCTCACAGTAGAGGTCTCATTATGTATTACCCTAATGTTTGTTCTAGATCATGTAATAGCCAGGTTTGTAACATGTGTCGGCCACCAGTATTACAAGGGTAAGTCGATCCCACAAAGCCACAGTGTAGTCACTACACTATGGTGAGATTGGGGTCAACCTCTGCTCCACTTGACACTGTAAAACACCAGTGTTCTTTTCAACAACAAACCATGTAGGATCAGCCAATATTGGCGTTAGTCTTTGCCAAAGATACTGGTTTGTCTTTGCCAAAGATACAACAGAAGACTTCTATTTCTGCCGCTCTCTGCAAACAAAAGTAAGAAAGTACAACGTAACCTTGAAACTTTGGGATCTCACACACGCTCGTGCACATATGCGCACGCACACACACACACAAACACACGCACACACACACACACACACACACATGCAGACATGTCCTTGCTATTTATATCCTGAAGACAGGCCAGGTGGTCATAATGAGCGTGTATAGTTTTGCAGGTAACTGATCACACACCGTGTTGAGCAGTCTAGAAATGTCTGCTTCTTTATAATTGACAAAGTACACGTCATTGCATAAAGTATTAGAGAACAAACACACCAACACACATTGCCAACATTTACTATGGCATCAATGCTGCCAGTGTAAGGGATTATTATACATAAGTCATGTAAATAAACACACCCAACCCCACTGAGATTCTTTTATTAAAGTTCCACTCTAGTTCTGTCTTTTACATGCGCGCGCACACACACACACAATACTGAAACCCATGTGAAATATTGAAAAGTAACACATTTGAATTCATAAACATACAGTAAATGTGGAAAACAATGGATTATTAATGTGACCTTCACGAATAAGGACTTTCTTTTGTAAGTAGGACATGTGGTCTTGGGAATAAATAAAAAAACGTTGGCTATGTTGTGATTAATCTTTTTGTTATGGCTTCGCCCATAGTGACATGGGCTTTACCCAATCAGCGCTGCTACCAAGGGTGGGTGCTGGCAACCAAACCCTTCACCAATGGCCAAGTTGTCGGTGGGAGGTGGGATGTGGTGGGCGTTTTGCAATATAAATACCACCATGTGGAAAACGCACACAGCGTGGACGGCCATATGGCAACCATCACAACGCACAGCAGCACTATATACGATAGGGGCTCAAGGCTCACTTAGATGCCGACATTTCCAATGTTGTGTTGACGCCAATGGTATAGTAAGTCGTAAGTTTAGGTGTGTTCTTCCCAGTGAACATGGTGTCACAGCTTATGGGCAGTGTGTGGGTCATACCTCTGCAATAACATATAGGGAGACATAATAGGGAGGGGCATAATAGGGAGAGAGAGAGAGAGAGAGAGAGAGAGAGAGAGAGAGAGAGAGAGAGAGAGAGAGAGAGAGTTTGACATAGAACCATGGTAACCACCACTGGTTGATTGAGAAGTTAGCTAAAGAACGTAAGTAATAACTAAATAACCTCAGAGCCTTGTGAATGTGTGAGTTTGTGCCTGTGTCCCCACACCTATCCATGTTGTGCTCTGGGGAGTGGGGGTTGGGGATGTGGGTTGGGATGTGTGCCCAGGATGGGGCTCCCGTGCTGGGTCGCGGTTGCCAGGCAAGTGGGGTGAATAAAGGCCTGTTGGATCTCAGGGGAGCTGTCACACGAGGTCTTAATAAAGTGGAAACAATGAGGGGACAGCTATCACATGGCCAGGTGTCGGCAAAACAGCCAAGCCTGCCGCTGTCTCCATGGAGACAGTTAGTGTCTCCATGGAGCTTTAGAGTTAGTGTCCAAAGGTTGAGGCCACCATTACTGACATATACTGTACAAACAGCAGAGCATATATGTTGGTCATAGAATACTACTGTACTAGGGTTGAGCGATGTCTACCAAATTAACAACGGACGATGTCTCTAGTGAAACATCGCGATGGACAATGCCATCGTCAGAGGGGGGAAGGGGCTAAATAAATAACTTTTCTTTAGCATAAATAATACATAAAAATATTAGTTAAAAAATAACCAAAAAATAATGTATAAGTAAGAAATGACTGTATGTAAAACTCAAGTAGTAATTAATACTATTGGCCTACAATACAGTTGTATTCCCTACTAACCCGGTCTAGGCCTATTTTCCTTCGATAACAAAGGGAGCATGTCGCCTATCTGGCAGTATTTTATTTCGAGATTACAGCCTCTCTAATGAAAGAGGACAGCCACTTCTGAAGTGGTGCGTGCAGGATTTGTGCTCATATAATTCACAAAAAAGATGGACAGAGAAAACAATCGTGCACACAATCACGCGCCGTAGCAAAACAGCTAGCAAGCAACTACTGTATGTGCCAGAGAGGAAGAGACGTACTGTAAAGGTGATCATTCCTGATTATGCTGATCACAGCAATTCAGTGAGCCTTTAATATTACGCTGCAGCACTGCTTTGACACCTTTTCATCTTCTTTTTTTTATCACGATGCCTGCTCAACATCGTGATGTCTGTCAGCTATCGGTGATGGACGATAGCATCGTCTATTGGCCCAACCCTATACTGAACCCAAGCAAATCTTCCTTTATTTTAAGAAAAAAAATACGGAATTGTACTACTTAGCACCAGTTGCTTCTTAACTTAATGAACACACACACAGTTAATATTTAATAAACATAGAAACACACATACTGTACTGTACAACCATTTGCCTCTCACTGCGCGAATGGATGCACTTCACACATTGAAACTGACACACAACCGTGCGCATATTCACATGCATGAGTGATGCCTGAGGGCTCATTTACATACAATGCGATACGCCGCAATCCCTATTTGCATAATACTCATTTATATGTTTGTCTGCTGATTGGCCAGAGTGCCCTTCCCCTGTGTTGGCATTCGTCTGGATGACCTAGCCTAATGAGGTTGGACCACCAAACGCACTCGGCTGTCAAAACAGACACTCAGATTTCCCTATCAGAAAGAAGTTGCTAGTCAGTTTTGCAAACGGGTGACAAACAGTGTTGGGCAAGTTACTCAGGAATAGTTACTATTTACTTATTGCTCCTTCAAAAAGTAATATTATTACTTTACTTATTACTGGGTATTAAAAGTAATTAGTTACATTACTAGTTACATTATTATATTACTTTCACAATCACTACCCTGCCTCGCCCTTTCTGAAAAATGACAACCTGTGTAGCCATGTTTTAGAATTGAATCCTCTTTATTGGAACAATAATGAACCTTAGGAGTCAACAATCAGCCAAAGTGAAAACACTGCAGCCTCTCAAACCAGATGATTCGACCTTACGTTTGCTAAGACCAGAACTCTATTTATTGTAACACTAATTGTAATAGTATTACTTGTATATAATAATATTACACTGGTGACAAATGTATGAGTATTTAAGATGTTTGCCATGTCTGTTGCTTTAAAAGGAAGCATACCATTTAAGAATAATAAAAATGTAAAAGTATTGTCATCCCTGCTTCAGAAATACCGTCCTTGGTTATGGTTATATATATATATATATATATATATATATATATATATATATATATATATATCAGGCTGTTGATGCCTGACTGAAGTACTGTATACTCACATTAATTTACTCTGAAGTACATGACATTCTACCTTTGAATTCAAAACCAGCAGCTGATAATATCATGGCTTTTAGAACCATAATTATGGAATGATAAAAATAGGATACCAGTGCCAGTGTTTCACAAGTTCATAATATAAATAAACACAAAATATGCATTTGCAGAGTAGCACCTTTGCCCATGTTTCTCCATCTACAACTTTAGACAAAACTTTTCACTCACACACATATACACAGTTATTCATTTTATAAATCTGCAAGAATTATGAGTACTAAAGCACTGCCAGTGATGTTAGGATGAACTTGTATCCCCAATGCAAAATCTCTAAACCTCTGGTTGGATACAGTTGTTTATGATTGCACCTTCACATCATCACATTGAATTGCAGGCTGTAATTTGATGCTGTTTTTGAAGGGCAGCCAATGTGATGGATATACAGGGTTTATGACATAAAACCAGATGCACTATTTATGGTGTTGTAATTCCAGTGTGAGTCACAAAGTCTCTCTGCAATGAGGCAGCCATCAATATCTATGTGGTTGTGCGATTTAATACAGCAATTCTTGCCAATAAAAAATAGTTCAATTTAGTCTATCTCAGCAGCACAACATAAGATTCAATTTCACCAGCAGGTTTATTTTTCACAATATTGATATGCTATACTGCACCGGATAGATCCTTTAATAGTACAGTTGTCCATTTTTAAATGAATTGGCAGTTTGTTGTGATAATGAGTAGAGATTGACATAAAAGGTTTGAGGAAAAAGATGTCTTAAAAATTAAGCTGTGATATTACATATTGCTTAAATGCACCAGTTCTCTTTGGATATCTTATAAATAGAATGTATCATATTTACTACCCCGTGGGTGAGAGGTACCCTTGTTCTCTATTGCTTTTGTATTTTTCAAGTTTTCTACTTTACTACTTAAATTCTTAAAACATTGCTCATTGATCGCCTCTGCTGTGGATTAATCCTTTGGGGAATATTCACTAGTCATTGCATTGTGGATGGCAATAACTGGCAAACAGTTTCATCTTATTGAGTAATCCCTGTATTAACTAATTTCATTCTAAAATAGAGAACCCTTAAATCTGGAGTCATTTAGAGCACATGCCCCTCAGCATATCCCTCATATGATAAAATTCCCATTCATGTTTCCCGTATAGAAAATCATGTCAATTGTCCAAATAAGGTCTGTGGATAACATTCCCTGCTATAATTGCACAGCTGTGTTGGTGGCATCACACATGACTCATCATAGAGAAATGTCATTTTTAACCTTCAGTTAGTTCCTCATTAGCAAATTTCTTATTTAAGTATTTAAAATATACATAAGATGTATTGTATCTGGCAACATTATCTTTATTTTTCTTTAATTAATGTGACTTCTGTTCATAAATACTGTACTTAAAAGGGGTTTATACTAGGCTTATAACAGGGGTCAAAAACAAGTTCCCAGAAGGGGAAACTAGGCATATTCCCTGACTAGTATGGTGGCCAATTCTGGTACTGCAGACAAAAATCATACAATACAGCCATGGTCAAAAAACGTTTCTGAAACTTAACACTAACAACATTCCTTATATTATCCATTCCATCCATTATTCCAGCTAGGTAGAACAAATTAAAGGTATAGTCAGCTATTGCAGACAAATTTTAAGATAATACACATTTAGTCAAATTCACCAAATATCACAATTTTATTTTGCCTACAGTAGCTAACCGTTCTCTATGAGTGCTGAAAATAATCCGCTACTTCAACACAATCCAATTTTTAAATGGAAACATAAACAAAGTTTAACAAAACTGCCCAAAACAACAATGGCAGTGGAGTTTGCAAAGTGTTTCAATGTGTGAGGCGGAGCATCTGAGGAAGTTTCTTTCAAGCTTGAAGTTAGAAAGCTTTCTCGAGAATGACTAAACCTACCTTTAATTACTAATATGGTAAATACTAAATAAAAGTGTGTTTGGTTGAGTTGCGGGGGGATGCATCTAATGACGTTTTGTGTTGTGTAATTGAACTGCATTGCATTGCATTGCATCACATTGTTCTGTTCTCCCTATATTTCTGTGCTGCAGCGTTTTTAACAATAGGTAGGGGAAGACAGTCACCCGATGAGCGAGGAATTAAGATTTAAAGCCAAAGATATTAGAGGCCATAGAGATCAAACACTAGTCTGCTTTAGGGCTTATTAACCACTGATACAGAAATCCAATTCTCTCCATTGATCTTTGTGATGATAAAGCGTTGGACGATGCCACACGGTAATGTTGAATGCTACACAACCAATGCAATACAAATATGATGTTCTTTTTTTCACTACTATTCTCAGTCCTTGACAGCATGATCACACAGACGCATGCACTCACACACACACACACACACACACACACCTTATGCTAATGATGCTATTTGGTAGTGACTGGGCCATCTTCATGAAGACAGGGGCCAGGGAAGGCTTGGATATGTGAGTGTGTGTGTGTGTGTGTGTGTGTGTGTGCACATGTGTGTGTAGGTGTGTGTGTGTGTGTAGGTGTGTGTGTGTTTCTGTGTTTCTACCTTTAAATCCATGGTGGATAAAGGTAAATGCAAATGTAATGTGTGTGTGTGTGTGTGTGTGTGTGTGGTTCATGGTACATTAGTCCCCAGGGCGATGTGTCAGCAACACCTTCCTGCAGTCCCACTGAGCAGAGAGTGCTTGTGTGTGTGTGTGTGCCTGTGCGTGTTGTTGGTCTTGATATTATTATTATTGTGTGCCTATAATATATGTGTGAACTAGTGGCAAAAGTTTGATGCTGCCGGCAGAGATACGCACTGAATAATGCAGTGTGTGGTTATGTGCATGAGAGAGAGAGAGAGAGAGAGAGACGGAGAGAGAGAGAGAGGGGGAGAGAGAGAGAGAGAGAGAGAGAGAGGGTGTGGGGGGTACAGATGCATGCATGACGTAGACACATTATCGCGTGGGCTCAGACCTGTACAGCCACTGCATACAGTACTGTACATGCATACAATCACAAGCTGAAGCATACTTCAACACTCATACAGTACTCAGACGCACTCACACAGAACAAATAATCCACACAATGTCTGTACGTGTTGTTGAAGCAGAAGTAACAGTGATTGATTTTGAAGACCCTACAGACAAGAAAGATTGTTTCATTAAGTAATAACTCCAAGCTGTATGCATGGTCAATTATGACCAATGTGGCTTAGATTTGACTGCATCGAAGGTGTACTTAAGAATGCTGGAGAACGATTGTTGATCAACTCGTTCAAAACAACTTTACAACTTTTGCAAAAAAAAATGTATTCTTGTGCCAAATGGTGCCCAGGCATATACAGTAGCAATGCCACTGGGACAGCATGCAGTTAATTAAATATGATTAAGAAAGTGAATGAAGTGTTTTATGTTAATGCATTTATCCTTAGCCTTGACTATAGACACAATTTATGATTGTATCAACACCAGTTAACCACCACAAATTAATTTAATAAATAAATCTAACATTTGTATCAGATAATGATGCAAAGAAATCATATTTTAAAGAAACAAATGTCATATAATACATTTATGTCAACTCTGAACCATCACTATCACAAATTGAAGACTGACACTTGACAGGAAAAGGCAAAATATAGCTATATAGCTGTGGATATAAATATTTAGATAAGAGAAGCAGTTCTGGAAGTCATTCAATACGACAGATGGTTGGAAAAGAGCTGCCATGCCAAGTCAAACTCTCTATTTATCCAGAGTCAATAGAATTCATCATTACTTATTGACTTAGGGCTTCTTCCAGCTAGGAGAATAATTGCCCTCTCTTATAGATATAAGAAAATGGCATCTTGCCTAGCTCCGTAGAAACCAGCCCACACAGTCAGATACACTTAAAGTTTGACCCAAACAAATAAGATTATACAACTAGTAGGCAAAGCTTAAAACCCCTGTAACAAAACGCAGGTTGTGCTGGCAGGGCGACACGACACATGGCTTATTAATAACAAGACACAGTGGGAGAGGCGTAGGAAACAAAGCAGAAGCAGGGATATTGCATGGTTGGGGGAGATGGTGGAGAATGAGAAGCTGAAGTGATAAATAAAGATGTACAGGGAGAGGCGAGGATGTTGGATAAGAGAGGGCTTGGCAGATATATGCAACCTTGGTGGTCAAACACCCAGCACGCGCGCACTGCTTGTTCCGTGGATGTTCTCGGCCTTAAGGCGAGCTGCCGCATTCTTACCTTGACGTGCACCACGTAGCTGTTGACTGTGCTAATCTAGCATGTGATCTGGAGCTGGCCGGGGCCGGGCTAATGATAATGACACTGTAATTACCTGATTAGGACGGAGAGAGCTTGTTAAGAATGCTTAAAAGGATAAGAGGGAGCTTGATTAGTCAATTATAACCGCGTGTGTGTGTATGCGAGCGTGCATGCGTGTGCGTGTGCGTGTTAATTCAGATATGACTTAATGCCACGTCAGCACTAACATTCCTATAGAGGCCACCTAGGAATGTGTTGTGTGGGACTGTGTACACAAATATATGACGATAGGCACAATATAACATACAAAAAAAAATAACATATTACATATATTGGGGTAATCAAAAAAGAATTAAAGTCTCCGTGAATTGGCTTCACATCCTCCGTGAATTGGCTTCACATACATTTTGAATAGATCTTAAGAGGATTGACTTGTTTCTTCTATAGCCAAAAGTGCAAATGTGTTAAACAACCTTCCAGATGTTATTAAAATCTACAAATACTTTAATTGGACAAAATAAATTAGTACACACACGTTTGCTAAATTAATGCAAAACACCTGCATGGGGACTTTAAGATCGTGCAGGATTTCAAAACCAATCAAAGGAAAAGATAACACATTTTGTGAGTGACAGCTGACAGCTCACCCCACCCAGCACACATACAGTAGTTACATGCAATGATTTGAAGGAGACATGTCTGATGGATACATGTAGCTTAGTTACGAAACAAGGCACCAAGTATGAGTTCTTTCTTCACTGTCAGCCTGACAAACAATATATGGGCAATAACAATCTATAGCTGCAGTTCAATTGTGAATTATTCTGATTCGTCTGTTGTGTGCCTTAACCCAAACATTACTCATCTGAGTAAAATGCTGCCAGCAAGATATTTCTCACATAAGGAAACAAAAGAAGCCATTTTCTTTAACACAAAGCCACCCACTCTGTTTTCATAATGATGGATTATGGCAGCGGATTGATGAAAATGGCTTTCTGCGGGGTTCTTAGCCTGACTTCCAGATTAAATAGGATCTTGTGAGCAGCCCGGGGTGGTTTGATGCTGCATCAAGCAACAGTCTAGACGTTATCACAGACAGATGATGTCATCAACCTCTTCTGTTCTGTTAGCAGGAGACCACCTGGTGTCTTCAACACTACAGCACACCGTGATTGACACCTCTGAACACATCCACAGCCACACCCTCATCACGGATCAAAGCCAGCCTTGCTAGGTGCTCCTATGCTTTGTCCCATCATGCAATCATTTCCTCAGCCGGGAGTCTTGACCCAACCACTTAAGTGGGCAATTGAAAGGCTGACCTGTAAGTGTGAGGTCCATTTCTCCCAGTTTGTTCTGGGCGGGCCATTAAACTCAGGGAATGACCTTTGTGGGAGTAGGCCTTTATACCGAGCAGGAGACAATAACAACCATGTGTCCAATCTGCTTATTATGCACAACACTGTCTTCAACACTGTTGACACGCTTCACAACATTACGGTGGATAGCATTGTGGCCTCACAGCAAGAAGTTCCCAGGTTCAAACACCGCTCACCCCGGCCTTTCCGTGTGGAGTTTGCATGTTCTCCCAGTGTCTGCGTGGGTTTCTTCCGGGTGCTACGGTTTCCCCCACTATCAAAAACATGTTAGGTTAACTTTCTCCTGTCAGTGCCATTGACCAGAGACACTGGTCTCTACCTGGAGTTGGTACCCGAGCGCTGCACAGCGGCTGCCCACTGCTATCTTGAGGGAATGGTTAAATGCAGAAAACACATTTTGCTATGTGTAAAACTCCTTACCTTACATAATGGCATTACAAGACAATAGAAAAGGTTGAACCTCCTCCACTCTCTGCAAAGTCTCTACATATACAGTAGGTCACCTTGACAACAATCAGTAGCGTATGCTTGGTTTCCGTGACAACAAGAGAGTCAGTGGCCACCGCAGGGGTTGGTAGAGCTATGACGAATCTGAACATATAAGGACATTTAAACTTCACGAAAGTCAGATTTAAATTCATGACTCATGACCTGCTTATACTGTAGTACCCTTTTATCAAGAATTAGAATGACAATAAATGTAGATTACAGAATTATGTTTTGGGGCAATGGTGCAGAGAAATAACTTAATAAGTACAGCTTAGAATAGTTTTTTTTAATAAGACATACTCAAATAGGTGTGTACACTACAAAATCACACATTCTAAAAATATTCACCTCGAGGCAACATTGTCTAATAGACTCGGCTATAGACAACTGATTTTTACGTGATTTCGTCAGAATTGGAGCTTGCCAAAAAACAGAAGCTGCCATTGAAGAACATTGACAACAATATTGTAAGGAGGTATTACAGTAAGGGTAGAGTAGCATAATTAAATCTCAAAGGTGACGCTTGAAACGTATTTAATATGTATAAATATAAAAAATGTGTTTAAATACACACACACAAAAAAAGCACCACATCGAGAGACACAAAAAGACAGTGAGATTTCTACAGTAATGAGAGATATCAAAAATGGTTAGGTGCCAAATATATATATATATATGCTGGGGTTTAGGATGAGGTAAAAAGCACATAACTGCATTTCCCATAGTTCATTATTTCAAAGAGGATTATAAGGTAATTTGAGTGTATATACTTTAACCAATAAGGTTCCTGTATAGTTACACCGCCAATTAGAAGAGGACAGATTGCGACATGTGAAGACGAAGTTGAGACAGACACGCTGTGAGAGGAAGAAAAACTGAACTAAAAACATCTGGGGTGACTGATGCTTGTAGACTAAGTACTTTTTAAAGTATTGGCACAAATATCATTACACGTGTAACAGAGTTTTGGCTTTGTATTCAGTAGCGTTAAGTGAAGCAACCAGGTTAAATGTGTTTGTGTTCACTTGGTATAAGTGTAAACGGAGAGACGGACACAATACTACGGCGTTATAAGGATCACCAGACCTGTTGTTGCGGGCACGGACAATCGCCCGTTGAGCTGTGCATATTGCTGTTTTATCACTACCAACGCAGCCCAGGACTCTAGTCAGCGACGGCATTACCGGGGATGCAGGAGTAACGTATGAACGTACATTTGTGCTCATAAGTTTACATACCCTGGCAGAATTTATGATATCTTGGCCATTTTTCAGAGAATATGAATGATAACACAAAAACTTTTCTTTTACTCATGGTTAGTGGTTGGGTGAAGCCATTTATTGTCAAACAACTGTGTTTACTGTTTTTAAATCATAATGACAACAGAAACAGGCATTTGAACATTAAAAGGTAAATTAAGCCATTGACGTTAGTCGAATAGAAAAACATGGCAAAGGCGCTTAAAATGTTGCTGGTTGGAACAGCCTACGTCATACACCTTGTATAATTTCACTTCACTTCACCGGTATAGTGCACGGTAACTGTATTTCCATGGGACTCGTAAGTAACGTATCATTAAACAATAAATCTGTGGATTGAGACTTCATATGTGCACCAATTTAAGGGGCCCAACGGTTAGAAACTTAAGCGCTTGGTAACACTAAAGACATTGAGACTAAAAGGTTTGAGGGACACAACAATATTTCTATTGTGGTATTATAGTTAATGTTAATTATTGGACTATATTAAGAGATAAAACCTTCTGAGGCATTAAGTTAATTTTCAAATAAGATTAGGCCCACTGTACATACAGCCTATGTGACATTTAAGTTTATTAGTGTAATATTTCAGTGATAAAGGGTTAATGACACTAATGTATTTGTAAGTTTTCTGTACCGGCTTTTCTTTTCACCAGATTGGTACTGTTTGGTATTTATATTTAAACAGTAAAGCAACAGTTGATATATTGGAATTTAAAGTGTTATCTAGAGATAGAACATAGCCAAATATTTATATACGGTACAAGGCAGAAACAGAAAACATAACATAGTGAGAATAAATATAATTTTGTTATACCTTTTTAATTGGTTGTCTGTTTGTGGACAGTAAAATACTGTACATTTTGTATCTGAGGAATATAAATCAGTCATAGGATATGAGTTAAATAGTTCCACATTTTAGAGGCACCGCACTTAGATCTGGATTTGTTTATTCATGCCTTCTATAACATCCACTGGTAAATTGAGATTTAGCTAATTCACCATCAACCGCTAAGTACTTGGGATCCTGTTCATTATTAAAGTAACTTCTAGTAATTATATACTTCCAGCGCCAGGAAGGGGTTACACGCATACACTACTTATACCAAAATCACATCAACAATCTCACACATCTCTCTGTCACACTTGTCTGTGTGTGTGTCGGTCTGTCTGTCTCCATCTCTCTCTCGCTCGCTCTAGTTCTCTCACTCTCTCCTGCATGGGCGCGTGTTGAGGCGACAGACGGCACACGAGGACAAACCAGACGTTTTTCTACAAATATTTGACTAAGTCATCGCTCATTCTGCTGTACGTGTGTGCATGTGTGTGCATGTGTGTGTATGTGTGTGCATGTGTGTGCATGTGCTCATGTTTTTACACCTACTTGCTCTTACGAAGTCGTTCTTCCTCCCTCCCTTTCTGCCCCATCTAAAACACCAGACCTTACCTCACATTTTCTATCAGTTTAAATACGGTATTTTCCTTTAGCTTCCTTATCTCTATTTCTATTTCTACTTCTCTCTCTCTCTCTCTCTCTCTCTCTCTCTCTCGCTCTCTCTCTCTCTCTCTCATATATATACATATATACACTGTATAAACATTTCTGTTCCAACACTGAGTCGTGTATTCCTCCAGCCCAACCCATATACTCTTTTACTCCATCTCTGTGCTACTCTGACCACTCCAACGGCTTCCTCCTCCTCGCCAGTGTCGCATTTTCCCTCTACCCTACTCTCCAGTCCTCCTTCCGCACTCCTTCCCTCCCTCTCTCTTTTCCACTGTAATCTGTCCTAATTTGCGCAGACCATGTGTCAAACTCAAGAGTGTTTATGGACAGGCTAGAGGATTCAATAAACTGTATTAAATGGCATTTGAACATTAAAAGGTAAATTAAGACATTGACGTTAGTCGAATATAAAAACATGGCAATAGCAAAGGCGCTTAAAATGTTGCTGGTTGGAACAGCCTACGTCATACACCTTGTATAATTTCACTTCACTTCACCGGTATAGTGCACGGTAAATACCTCGGCTCTATACGACCAGAGGTTAGCGCCGTCCAGGGAAAACTCCAGCAATACCCAGCCCAAGCTGTCAACCTCTGGCTCTGGTCCAGACACATTTGTGTCGATACTCAGACCTCTTGGGAGCCTAACATGTAATTCAGACTGACAACAGAGTAGAAGACATGACATGATATTGGGCAGGTGGGTCATTCTAAAAGGTATTTCTAGTAATAAAGGCACCTTCACACTGAATGTGATTTGAATAATAGACACATAGTATTCCACACTAAAACCTTTCATAGAAAATGATGCATGTTCAGTAAATGTCAGTAATATTTACGTGCAATATACATTTTTGTTTTTAATACTTTGTATTAGTAGATATAAAGATATTGGTTCCCGTTAGCTCAATGATCTATGATGTCATGTCATACTTTTATCAGTCATACTTTAATCTCCCTAGCCTTGACGGCTCAACTATAGCCAAACTATCTTAGAAAGTAGATCCGTCCACAATATAGAAAGTCATATTCTCGCAGGACTGAAATGACAGACAGCAAATTACCCCTATTGTAGCAGCACTTCACTGACTAGCTTTGCAATATTAGGGTTGATTTTAACAATGTTATTAATCTCTTTAGGCACAGTTCAGACAATTGCCAAATAGTCTCTCTAAGCTCACAGATGGCTACTTCATGTCCTCAAGCACAACTTGACCATAGCTCCCTCCACCCCCAACTTCAAACCTTATCTTTATTGTGGGGCATGGGAGACAAAGGTTAAATGTTATATACGGGTGTTGATGAGTTTAGTAAAAGAGGTGACCATGGTAGCATGTCTTATGTGCAGGGGAGGGGCTTTCCAGAGTCTGGGGGCAGAGCAGCTGAAGGCCCGAGCCCCCATGGTGGATAGGTGGAATGGGGGAGGGTGACGAGAAGACCTGTAGAGGAGGAGCTATGCCACAGTCGAACGCTAACTATGGTCAGGGTTGGCTCCACTAGAGCTACTAACATGGAGCCTGCTGAGATTAACTTTAAATGTAACTGTAAATGTAACTGTTCCTATTCCAATCTAATGTATTCTGTGTTTTTCCCTGTGTGTTTATATCATCTACTATTATTTACCATTATGCTAAGATTTGCAAGCAGTCTAGCCTAGAGCAAGACAGCCTGGTTAAATCAGGATTCACCATGGCCTCAGCTCGATGCAAACTGCTACAGTAGCAGCAACTACTCAGAGACGCTGCAGAGAGGAATGACAGCAGCGGTGCACATGGCTGTTCTCTCCTCTTCTTCATCGTCATTGACTCCCCTGCTATCCTCCTCTTCCTCAGTCATCTTCCCTCACTCCCCTCTCCTCCACTATTGCGATGTTCTATACTTCCAGTCTGTTAATTGCCATTGATATCACCTGCCGCTTGTTGTCTGTGTCCAATGGTCTGTCTTGTGTTCATGTATTTAAGCCCTGGTGTGTTCTGTTCTCTTTGTGGAATTATAATGGTATGTCTGTGCCTGGTGGTTTTTGTATCCGCCCTTTTTTCCAAATAAAAACCCTGAAACCTAGCGATCAGCGTGTCTTGCATTTGGGTCCACCCTGCCGGAGAACCTGACAACTCTAGTCTATACTGTGCATATTAGCCCTCTCTCTCTCTCTCTCTCTCTCCCTCTCTCTCTCTCTCTCTCTCTCTCTCTCTCTCTCTCTCTCTCTCTCCCTCTCTCTCTATCTCTCTCTCGATCTCTCTGGATGGATAATTGAAAGGCTAGGCTGAAGAAAAGGTTGCGGAGAGAGAGGGAGAGAGATAGAGAGAGAAAGAGAGGGGGGGCTTAGCAAAAGTGTATCAGTGAAAAACAGACAGGCTGTGCTGTCAGCACAAGATGGCATGCTTGTATGTGTGTGTGTGTGTGTGTGTGTGTGTGTGTGTGTGTGTGTGTGTGTGTTTGCACGTATGCATGTGTGCAACAGCTGGTGATGTACATGGAAAGCGGCAAAGCATTGCTGTTTGGACACTCCTCTTTGAGTTTGAATTTTATGAAACGCCGAAAGTGTCACAACAGATCACAAACTGTTATACTGTTTCAAGTAAAGTGTAGGTTATTTAGCTACTTAACTTTAGACATACTTATATGTAGCAGATTTTTTCATCCCACTGATGTGATGCAACACAAAATAGTCTACACACACTGCTACTAATGGTAGTGTTTAATGTTCTTTTTGGATGTTATTCAAATGCCTTTACGACAAATAACTGGGTGGCATGGCTAGTTAAATTAAGGTTGTTAGTTTAGCCACTCTTTTAGCTATACTAATTTTTTTGGCATTTTTTAAAATGATGCAGTAGGCGGTGTCAGGCTCAGAGCTTGGGAAGAAGTTTCAGCGGCAGTCACACAGTTCTTGCAAAGGAACAGCTGAACATAT
>JAODUK010056796.1:0-42433 GCA_027564635.1 Typhlichthys eigenmanni
CCAGCCTATTCCTGTACATTGGTACAATAAACTGTAAACCAGCAATTGGAACCTCACCTCCGTCTGGAATCGTTACAGATATGATAATTACACCAGCATCACGGATAACTATATACATTTTACAACATACATTATCTATTATATCATTCAATTAAAGTGCTACAAATAGCTGACCAAAGAGAAAAAAAGGAAGGCTTTTTTACAGGTAGATAATATACAGATTTGAATATAAATAAAGATGGGAGATACAAAAGGGATTGACATAGATCATTTCAGGTTAGTAGTGTTATGATCGAAGTATGTGTCCAGTCTACCTGCAAGCATTCTAGCTCCTACACTGTAATACGCTTTGGATAAAATCATATGCTACATAACCCAATAGTAATGCTGATAGCAGACCTGACATTTACGCTTCATTTAAAATTGGGGGTAAAAAGCTCATTCTGTAGCCAAGTGATTAGTTGTAAAGTTCAATTAATTAGGCAAATGATTATTGGATGCTCATTATGAGGCTATTATGTTGCCCTTACAATTACATTATAGGCCCACAAAAGCAGGTGCGCACGCTCACACACAAATCTTTTCTATCATACTCTTTCTCTCAAATCAAATTTTGAGACAGAGAGAGAGAGGGAGGGAGAGAGAGAGAGCGGGGAGGGGAGAGAGAGAGAGAGAAGAATGCCAGGGCAGGCTGACACAGGATCAGGTTAAGACTTGTGTGTACATGTTTACTCTTTCTCTGTATAGTAGTCTCCCTCCCTGAGTCTCAACAGTCCTCCTGACATCCTTCATTCCTTCTTTTCCTACTCACCACACATACACACACACACACATGCACACACGCACACACACACACTCACACAAAACTGCGTCGGAGGTTAGCATAAAAGACGGGGTGACACAGCAAATCTCCAAAGGTGGCTAAAGTACGGGAATGGGAGAGAGACTGAGAGGTGGACTGCACCGTCCTCCTCTCACCCCTGAGACTGTCCTGAGCTGATAACTGCAGGTCTGGCCCTGTCGGAACATCGGACGACCACCGGTGGAAACAGGATAGCTGAAATTCCTACCTTGGACATCATGTCCATAATCGCATTATCTGCGAGGGTATGAAACCTGCATTCCAGCCTCGTACACACACACACACACACACACACACACACACAAACAAAACCTTTTTTTTGATGTCAGAAGGACCCTGCTTTATCTTGCCACATACCACTCTGGTTAGAGCCCGCCAGAGCCATGGAAAGAACAGAGTTACACCATCTCCGATTCACAGCGGATCGTGGAGCCTCAAAATAGTTCCCGGAAGTTAGCCTAAATACTAAAAGTACTAGTTTTAAATGTTAATCGGTGCATTTAGTGACTATTAATTACCAAAAAATTAAGTAATATATCTGTATTTTAGCCTCTCCTTGCTTATTTACAGTAATATTGTGAATCACAATTATTTTGACCAGGATAATTGGCACATGAAATGATCATATTGTCCCATGCCTAAGTCACACACACACACCAACACACACACACACACACACGCATGCACGCACGCACACACACTTACACAGCAAACTATGAATGTACATGGGTGAATTCATAGCTCAGGTCACATATGTAAAGAATAGTGCACTGTGCTGTAGAACAGAGTGGAGAGAAGCGGAATGAACTGTGAAAACTTTGTGCACTGACTACAAAAGGGTTAAATGACAGATGACATCCCACTTTAATGGACCAGTGAAGAAGCGTAACCACTCCTCCTGACAGGTGTTTAATCTCACAGCTATGGTGGTAAGTGTTAGAGCATATTCCACAATATGCCAGAGGAAAGCTATGCTAACTCTTCCAACTAAATGAGGCTTTCATGGACTGAGTGGGGTTTTAAGAAAGATGGCAAGCAAGAGAAGATTACTGCTTGTTCAAAATGGGTGGTGTTTACGAGAATAGCACATATTACTGTAACGCCCCATCTAGTGGTATTCATGACAACGTAAGTGGAACTTTTCTGAAAGCTTCGAGTTCACTAGTCACTTCCCATGTCATAATCTAAAGTTCACAAGTTCCATTTGAACGCAGCATACAGTATGTTTAAACGTTTCCTCAATTGAAAAATGCAATTATATACGTATCTTAATATGTTGAGCAATAGTACAACTATAGTAATATGTGTTATGGTAAGATATGGTAAGAGCTCTGGACAACTGAGACTCTAGACAAAGGGATTTGGCACAGTTAAAGTAACTTTTAGGTCAGTTTGTTAGAAAAGAGGGAGGAAACCGGTGATGATATTAACTAGGACTTCTAACAGAGCATAGCTACAGCCAAGTCCAGATCAACCTCCCCAGGGAAGGATCAGACCAGTTAGATTATGGTGAACCATCTTAGAGAGATCATATTACATAAGATCTATTCAATAAGATATGATGAGATGGGAAATTACCCAAGTCAAAGAAAAGTAATTTGAGGACATGTATTTATAAACACAAGCAAAACATTTTTTTTGTAAAAATATATAATTAAGACAAACAACTGGCATGTTGTTGTAAATGTGGCAATAACATGACATTATTATGTAATGTTATAATTATAAAGCTGAAAGAAGTCACTGCTACAATTTGGATTGAATTGCTTCATTTCACTGTGACTCAGCTAGATTTTGAATTTTATATATTTATTGAATATAAGGCTGCTACATGAACAATATACATTTGCTTGGTTCCAGGCTATTCTGGAATATAATCAGTTAAAACCTCTCTGAGCCACAAAAAGAAAAAGTCAATGCAATCTTACATGGCACAAAGTCCCCACTGTTTCCCTGTAATGCTATGGCATGGCTCTCCGGTGCACTTCAGTACTAACTTAACCTTCGTATAGCTCTGCAAGGTACATAAATAAAAATAAAAACAATTTTTTTTAAACTCAGCAAGCCTTTTCTGTACAAAGAATAATTGACCATCTCTCAGAAGAGCATGCAGATAAGTGAAGCTAAGAATTGCAATTATGTTCCACAGGTTGAGAAGAAGCTGTGTTCTATGTCGGGTGGTCTGTGGTGGTCTGCCTGCATTAGGACTGTCAGGGATGCGAGGTGACAATGACGACACCAGAGTTCTTTGGTGGGGCTGTTGAGTTACAGGGGCTTGGGTCTGCTTTCACAGGAAGGGAAGGGCCCTGTGAGGAGAATACATGAAAGGCCAGCTCGGCTATCTAAGGGCTTTAATGACAGACTGAGCATGCCTTGTTTTGACGGAAGATAGTTTGTAATATGCATTACAAAGGGACATCCTTTTGGGTCCCTCCCATTGGCTGGTCTGACAATATCTTGTTTGGTTGGATTGTCCACAGTTGTGCCTGCAAATGCTCTTCTCCTAAAAGGCCAGCAAGGTTCAATTGAAATGCGATGGCACCTGCCTGACTAAAAGCTGCTTTTGAAAAATGTTTGACAGCTCTTATCCAGCTCTTATAGTTCAGTGCTCATCAGGCTGAATGTGTACCAAACAAAAGGCCAGACAGTTTAGCTCACGGGGCTGGTTAAATAGGGCAATAGGTTTTCACTAACTGTAATTATCCCTCCCTTTATATTCTGAATGGCTCTTCTCTCTTCTTTTTGCTGTCTCCTTAACCACACAATGCCAAAAACAGCCTGTGATTTTTATTTTTAATGTTAAAGCTACTGGGTGCAGTACAAACCACAAACCTGTCACTCTAAGAACAGAGCACTAATTTGCACAACCACTCTGTAGGAAAAGTACGTTCACGTTTGCAAACACTTCACAGTCTTGCAGCGCAATAAACGTAAAGTATTCAACAATAATCCGCCTTAACACCCATGAATGATGTCATATTCCATGCAGAGTAATGTCAAAAACAGAACTGGCAGAGAGCGATGCGTATGCCAAAGAGGTACTGCCGTATGCTGAGGGTGTTTGGTGATGCAAAATGATACATGCAGAAAACTTGTACCAGACACTTGTTTTAGGATATGGTAGAATGCATGGGAAACATGTTTATGTAATAGAAACATAATGTTACTAATAATAACACATAATGACATAATAACTTTTAATCGTTCGAATAAATAAATAAATATTTACAAATAAAGATAAGTTACATAAAGATACATAATTAAATATATTATCTAACTAAATAAATTAAGATATATAAAGAAAATTATCATGATAACAGCGCTGCCTATGACAATGTGTATCCTCGTTTACTAAAGAAAGGGGTGATTCTGTTACAAGTACCAAGACGGTGATAAGTGTGGCTGACGTGGTTCAGGAAAACGATTAGACCATTATGACAAAGAGTTCAAAGTCAAGGTAGTGATCTTACCTGGAAGGGTGTTGGCACGACAAGAGGAGGAGCGGCACATGAAAGAGAGAGAGGAAAAAATTGTCAGACATTGCTTGCCGAGAGCAACAGTTTCAAACGAGAGCCCACCTGATATGTGCACGATCAGTGTGCAAAAGTATGTATGCTTAAAGCATTTGTTCAACCTTTTAAGTCTGTAGCTTCCCTGTCTCAATAATACATGTCGTAATGTCATTTTCATTGGCCTACCATTGATTATGAAAAACATACTTTCAAAGGCATTCTCTGGTATGCTTACGGAGTCAGGGCTATGTAGAAGTACCGGATTATTTATTCAGCACACAGAGATATTTGCTGAATGTAACAAAAAGTGTATTAGCTTACCATTATCTTACAATAGCTGAATATACATTTAAAATTGACTAGCATACAGTAGACCACTCAATCAAGTTTGTAGAATGAATGTGTTGTGTTTGTGTATTTTAATTTAAGACATATTTACATTTTGGATTACAACCTTTCCTCCTACTGAGCGTAGACCTCTGGTTAATTTTGAAACTACTGGACAACGAAGCAATGGCACTAGTGTTTTGATTCATTTCAACGTCATCGCACTTGCATGCCCACCCTGACTGAGCTACCAGCAGGGTGGCTGTGAAAATGCAAATGCAAACAGGGTTTCCAGACTATAATCTCAGCGAATTGCTGAGAGCAATAGCTGGGCAGAGCCAGGCTAACAGATTGGAGGATTTTTCAAGATTTCAGCATTGCTTTAATGTGAGAAATATTTTACAGGCAATACACCCTTCTCTTGACAGACTAATTTCTTATCATCTACACTAAAATATCCATATTTCCAGGTAGAGAAGTATGTTTGCATTTAGACTGTTACTGGTACCATCTTCGGTTTTAAAAATAGTAGCCAATGACTTCTTTAGAATAGACACGCATTGATTTAATGTTACATAAGATGTCGGTGTGTGTGTGTGTGTGTGTGTGTGTTGTGTGTATGTGTGTGTGTGTGCGTGTGTGTGTGTGTGTTTGTGGACAGGACTGTATTGAACTCTTACATCAATTTGGATGCTAACTTTTGACAACATTAAGAAACAATGGTGGTTTGAATAAAATAAAATGACGGAGCAGGTAAATTGGCAACATTAATCACAAAATAAAAACAGTGTTATGAATTTATGATATCTTATTAAGACGTTTCAGATTTTTTAATTGCTTAGTATATTGGGATGCATCTAGGCTTAGGGGCACATATTTGACCATGAGCTTTATTCTCTGAATATCAGAAAAAAGCAATACGTTCACTTCAAAGAAGTAAAAAAGAATAAAAGGCCGGTGGATCACACGTTCAAGATCGTCTGTTTAGAGGGTTTCATTGTCCTTTTATTTGATCAGACGATCACAGAGGAAGAGTGCCAGAGGAAGATAGAGCAACGAGTGTCAAAAGAGTGAATTGAGATAGTGAAGAACGCCCTGATGTTCCAGCTGGTGCCGAGATGCAGAGATTGCTGCACTGACAGTGTGGCACTAGACAAAACAAGGCTGACTTCTCCTAACATCCATCCAGCAATAACGATATCCATCTAGTCTGGGTCATAGCTGATGTTGCTCAGCCAACGACGTTGGCAGCCAGTCTCTAAAGTCTCTCTTCACCTATGTGGCAAGGAAGATAACCTTTTGGGTAACTACAGTACTCAAGTTTTTAGAAAGGGTGCCATTGGTAACAGCTAATTATGGTACTGAATCGCTGTGATTAGCAATAGTATTGGGCTTACCCAAGGCAAGGCAGTTATATTTATATAGCACATTTCGTACACAGCAGCAATTCAATGTGCTTTACAAGGTGCATTAAAAAACAATGGACAACAAACATACATTCAAATGCATACATATACATTTACACGAATATACACATTCCATATATTATACATACTTATAATATGCACATACACACGCATAAATAAAAAATACAGTACATAATTAAATGTTAAGAATATGTTAAAACAGTCAAATGTATTGATTAACTAACTTAGCTTTGTGAAATAAAAACGTTTTGAGCTTTGACTTAAAAGTGGACAAACCCAACCATAATATTTTTTGACCAAGAGAAAAGTTGAACATTGTAAAAGTTATAGTAGGCTGTTACATTGTTCACTACTGGTTACACTGTTCAACTCCTGCTATATGCTCTGTACAATATATACTGTAGAATGCAATATTGTTCAGATGGTCTACTTACTGTAAAAACATGACAGAAGCATTGAGCGTTGTTAGCCTCTTAAGAGGCTAACAAGTTCAAACATGTCCTAGCTTATAGCTGCAGATATCTTAAGTGGCACAGAGACCAAAGAAATGCTAAGCTAAGTGATTTGTATTTCAGTCACCTTCACAGAAAGAAAGAAAGAAAGAAAGAAAGAAAGAAAGAAAGAAAGAAAGAAAGAAAGAAAACGTTTTGCACACACGAAAATGTTGTCTATGTGGACAGGCGATATATGGGTTTTATTCCTTAACACTAATACTCATCGTTCTTGTAGGAGTCCGAAACAGGTAGGTACAGTACGAAGCAAATCAAGCCAAGCGTGTTCCTTGCAGTTCAGCATCACTAGAAAAGTAATCAAGTTCCCAAGCAATCTCCATTATGCTGAGAGCACTCAGCTTTATTGAGATTTGGTGGAGGTGCGTGCCAGCATACAAAAAGGATTTATTGATTGCACTTAACACAATAACCATGCAGAGACCAATGCAACAATTTAATCAGACTTTCCTTTACAACCACGCCATGTAAACTTGGCTGTGGACGCTTGACAGGGACGGTAGGGATACTGCAGGTGGATCTATAAGGACGATAGGACTGAAAAGCATTGCCGCCATAGGAAGCCCCATACTGAATGGGTCTCAGCGTGATCACTGCTGAAGACTTATGGCTGAGATGTTCCCAACTTACAAATCACCGCTTTAATACACTTTCTGTGCAATCGAATCAACTATGAGTTACGGTGTCATTACTGGAAGCTCTCTATTGTTGAGCTACTCTTTCTGCCTATGTGCGGTTGCCAAGTTCTTCTAAGCATTGCCAAGAAATGTTTGAAAGTACAGTGTCTGTCGACCATAAAACTGCTTAAACTCCAGGAATATATTTCACTTTGATCTGACTGTATCGTATTCCGACAAACTAGATCTTTACGGCAGTAAACATTAATCTGTTTCTCTTGATTAGAAGGGATTTGTCCTAGAAAAGCATTAAGGATGTTAAATGAGATGAGAATCACTGTCCATTGCCCCAGTTCTTTGCCTCAACCAGTGGAGATGCAATATGTGTATCTCATGTGTGTCTGTGTATCTCCTTTGCTACCTAAGAGAAAGCAAGAGAAAGCAGGTCCACTGTCAGTGAGACAAAGCCTTACGGCTTCTTTCCATTAAACTTGTTCCACGTCCAAATCATCTGTTCCTGGTTAAAAGACAGTGCTCTTCCTTCCAGCTGCTATCCAAACCAAACCATGCGAGAGACAAATACACAGAGCTAACCAGAGGGCTGATTAGCTATTGCGGAGGCCGTCAGGCTGTGTAAGTACTGTCAACACTGAGCCATGTGTTCCAGCTGTTTGACCACAACCTGCACCCCCCCCCCATCCCCCCACCCCAAACACACTCACACACACACACCTTAGATCTTGAACACATGATCTCCACCAAACACCTTTGTCAACTCTCGTTCTTAGCACCCTGCCCCCACCCCAAACACATAGGCTTTGCCCTCAGCCCAACTAGCACCCTGGTTGACCCTTTAATTATAGGGTCACTGCAATAATGTGTTCTGCTTTCCAGAGGGGTACTGGCTTCAGTTCTATGACACCTGTGCAAAGGCGTCAGACTACAAATACAATCTCACGGTGCACAGAAGAGGTCTTCACGGGTCCTCTGAGACCCGAAATTCCAAGACCTGACCCGAGACCCGACTGGGTCGGGTCCAACTTTTGAATGTTTGACTCGGATCTGGGTCGGGTCTGACATAAATGCTATGATTCTCGGGTAAATGCGATTTACCAACTGGACCCAATAATTAATTAATACATATGTATACATTATTATATGTAGCTTAATATATATAAAAAGCAATTGCGAAATGTTGAAACCGAAAAAAAAAGCATTTCTTTTTCATGAAGAAACAACAGGTTCATTCATTGACGGCGGTGAGCGATAGGCCTACTATTGCCAGAGCCCGGACATATAGGCAACTTGCTTATACTTTTACTTGTTTACGAATCTGACCATGGTCCAAGCAGGGTCCGTGATAGAATTACAAATTGAAACATCAAATAGATCCAGCCTTGGCTTCCGATGGTAAATCTAAATTATTAACTAAAATCTGACCGAAATGTATTTGCTTCCTTTTATCATTTGACAGCAGTGTGAGTGTGGGAACCTGTGCGTTCCTCAGTCAACTTTTCTGCACTATTCCTTGATTACAGATGGTGAGACATGGTGTCACCTGTTGCGACATCATTTTAACGTTCCGTTTATTCTTTCTGTACTTTTGGACCCAAACGGGTATGGTTCAGTTTAAAAAAAAATCCACGGCCTGTTTGTCATCAGGTCATTTCGGATCGGATCTTAATTTATACGTTTTTAATTTATGCAAATCTTTATCTTCAGGTAATTACATTTTAACATGTCTCGATTGTACATTGATTATTTATCTACAACCAGGAGCTAATACTTGTGCTGAAATTGCATGCCCATATAGCTAAAAATAAACCGGTGGTGGTAACTCCGTAGTTTTCCGAATGCTTCGAGAATGGACGAGAAAGGCCATTGACCAAGCTGCAATTTTTGACGAGTGAAGGGAATGAGAACATGTTGTTTTGGGAATGGGTCAAATCTGTTTTGCATCATGTCACAGAGGGCTGGCTTATCAGTCATCAGGTGTGGACTTGTTTTCAAGATTTGGTTTGTTTTTCTCAAAACATGACCGGTTATCTCTGCATTTCAACCCTGTTACTGTTACAAGAAACACACTTTCCAGAAAACACCTGAGAATAGCAGATGTAAGTTATCAATACATTTTACATATCTGCCCCCTGCCTGAAATAGCAAGAGCATGTCTCATTATGGGGGTGAGAGTGAAGATTTCTGGATATCACTATATATTGCAACAGAAAGACAAATTGGAATAAGCATACTTTAGTGAGGTGTTACACTGCATTTGCTGATTTATGTATGTATTTGCAAAAAAGTACATTTTGTTGGAAACACGAGTGAGACCATTTCAAATATACCCAAGCCTATATGTTAAATAAAGGTTTCCCATCTCTGTAAAAAATAAACTGTTGATTTTATGGTAAACAAATGGCAGCTATGGTTGCCAGAATATCATCGTAATAAATTCAGTAGAACGTTCAACAGCCCACACATCCGAGCTAGAATCACAGGGAGCAGTGCAGCTGCACGGTATTCTATAGGATTTTCATACGGCAGAACAATGTAAAATAAGAAATAAAACTCCAACCTTAAACATAAATTAAAGGGTAGGCTACTATATTCCTTATGCCATAATACCTTAAAAATGTCAGTACACCATATTAAAAATACGGTAGAACAATGTATTTTTTACGGTGACATTCTACCATATTTTTTACGGTAAAGTTCCGACAACTTGTTTTACTTGTTTGCTGACATCATTGTAAATAAAATAATAATGACATTGTGGTAAATGATAGTTTATCTATGTTGTTGAAAGAATGCAGAACCAATGCATCTTAAACAAAATAGTTAAAGATGAGAACGCTGCTATCTCATCCTCTCCTTAAATAAATAATGCACTAAAGCTAGGCTTATGTTGCCATAAACCATCATTCAATAATAGTCTGGTCTGGCATTTTGTTTTGCTTATTGTGCACTTCAGCACAATAAACCAGGGGTCCCAAACTTTTTGTGTGCCAAGACCAACCTAGAGAGGACTAACCTACTGTATAAAGAGACCCACCAAACACCAAGTACCGGTAACGCCATTTTCAAAAACCTATAATTTTTAGCTAATGCTATACCTGTCACTCTGTGTGCGCCAAATATATCTGAGCAGAGCACTCCAGAATATATGGTGTGCACGTGGCTAAATAGGATGCCATTTAATCAGGAATAAGTAGGCTATTTTGCCAAAACCTTAGTCACGATCAATGAGTGGAACAACTCGATAGCAAAGAACGGAAGCCTTTAATTTATCTTCATTCATTCAATGGCCACTTTCAATTTTTGCGACCCCCTCAATCCCACTCAGTGACCCACCTGTGGGTCCCGACCCACAGTTTGAAAACCGCTGATATAAACGCCAGTGCAACCTGGTCGTTTTTACTAAAAGAGCAGCTCAAGGTTGCCAATATACAGTAAATCACTTCATAGCCAGTATCCGTCTAGCCAGGCTGAAAATATTAACTAAAGTGTACCATTTAGTTATTCTGATAACAGAACATAGACTTGACATTCAGTCAAATAGAACATCGCCTTCAAATTGGTTTCCTGTTAAAGCAAGTCACCCCTATTGTATTGTGTATGCGTGTGTGTGTGTGCATGCATGTGTGTACGTGTGTCAGGAGACCTATAAGAGAGGTATAGACCCTTGCTGTGCTGTCAGATGGCAGAAAATGAGCCTATATAATCAGGAATCAGGACTAAAGATATAATTAATTATATTTTTAGTCGTGATTTTATGAAATTTTTTGAATTGTGACACGAAGTACACATATGACATGTCAATTAAACAATTTAATACAATTTAATGTGCATTACAAAATTACAAAACAGTATGCAACTATTATAGTTTGGCTAAACATATTAACCATGTTAAAGACACGGTGGGTCTTGTTCACAGTGGCAATATACAATAAGCAGCTTAAGCATCTTCCAGCCTGTGAACACGGAACAAATGTATGTAAAATGTGAACTATTTAGGCCCATCTCCATTCACAAACATGCTTTGAGTTATGAGGGTGGCAGTGGCACAGTAGGCACAGTATAGCGGAGAGTCAGACGAGAAGTTGCTGGTTCAAACCCTATTAACTCCTGGCTAAGAAACATCTTTCTAATGTGCAATGTTAAGATCTGATTATTTCTGTGTTAAATCATGAAGTGTCAAATAAAGGCATTTAATGCTGGCTACCTAAATATATCCACCATTGTACTGACCTGCTCTGCTAGTGTCTGATATCTTATTTGTCTCACCTAAAAAAATAAGACAAACTGAGTCTCATATTTTAAGCATCTAAGATCTGCTCGGTGCATTCCTAGGATGTCTGGGGTTTCTCTATGCCTATCTCCGTGAATCTGACCTCATGGAACACCATAATGGAACATGCTTGTCACTTGTACGTAACCAGTGGCAGAATTACAACACCTACAACAGACATCTACTTACTTTTCCCGGAGTTGCTCTAGCCTTGGGGGGGATTCAGACCATGAAAACGCAGTGAGTTTATACAGCAACAACAAAAGACAAAGCACAGGAAACGTGAGGGAACTTGCAGAAGCAGCCCTCAGAAAAAATCAAAGCTCTTAAATGTTGAAATAGCTTTCAGATGAATCAGGCTGATTTCAAATAGAAAGGAAATTAAGCAAAGCCTGCATATGTCAGCCAGCGCACATGGCTGTTTAAAAGGACAACAAGACTCTTGTTTAATGAGCGCCTACCATTTTCCAGTCCTGCACTGATTACATCACACAGAACAGTCTTTCTTCACAATGCATATTTTGGATTGCCATTTCCACACACAGTATGACACCTCTTAGGTCAACATTGGCATTTGTTTCACATTTGCATTGTGACATAAATGACACTGACCTTAGCCCACAAATATGAATTACACTACGTCAGAGAGATCCTAGACTGAATGAGTGCCCTAAAAGTCTGCCATAACCTCTGAGGGGTTAAAATGAAGAATGAAGCATAGAGGAGTGGTACTACTGTGAAATGAGAAAGGATCCCATTGTTCCAACGGAGCTCAGAGTCCAGAGGCACCCTGACACAGGTATTCTGTTAAATAAGGCCGTCATTGTTTAGAGAGGCATGCAAACTGGCAGACAAACTAAAGGATAAAAATTCCATGTGGGGGATTCAGACACCTGTTCCGATTGGGCCTATAGCGGCTCCTTGAAAAATCCTGCATTTTGGAAAATTCACTCCGGCAATTATGGTTAGACTTTTAAGGAGGCATGGCAATTGGTTATTGAAGGGGGTCTGGGGGATTTCCATGGGGGATAACCATGTGTCGGAAACTGGAGCCTCAACAGGACAGTCATGCCCACACACTCACCATGAAACCAGACCTTCTGTTTCATTATCTGGTCATTTCCTCACAGTTTGGGTAATAAAACATCATCATTCATCTCTATAGGTCCAATGCGATTAATAGCTGGGAGCACTTTAAGCACCGCAACAAATCCTTTGAGCTACGAGATATCAGTGGTTAGGACACGGTAAAGACAGGACCGCAGGGGACTAGAGACAATCACCAGCTGCTTCCTGCATCTACCCGTCTCAGGGAAATGAACCAGACAAAGACAGCAATATCTTTAGATGCAGCCAGCTTCAGTGACAAAAGTGACGTTTGAACATGCATGATAGTGGAACACACAGGAATAATGTACAGCTCCCCAGCTCATTGCTAGTCCTGCCACCTCCCCTGCCCCCGCACCACATGCCACAGCATTTCCATTTAAGCATTCCAATCTCCCTGCTATACCTCCCTGATACCAGGCAAAGGGGGTTACAGTGGCATTGATTCATCTATTGTTGTCCTGTGGCATGAGAGCCCAACGTGCTTTTCTCTAGCTCCTCTGCTTGCAGTGGATGTGATCTAATTACCAGCTGAGAGATGAAGTTGTCTGCCTTGGCATTGTTGACAGGCCCATTCTTCTAGTGGAAATCAACCAGGGCTGATGCAAACATCAGGTCTGGATAGCTCAGAAGCTATTGCTAGTGCAAGAGTGCTTTCCTTACAGAGGACATGGGACAATCGATTGGGCAGCCTAACTGATGAACGTACAGAAGTGCAAAAGGAATCCACCGCATTGGTCTTGTCTACGTCGTTAAAAATAATTAAATAATAAAATTACTGTGTTAGCATTACTGAAATTTCACAAGTTGTCCAAGTGACATTAGTCCAGACTAATGTCAAAGGTCAAATCGACCTCACACATCAATGAGGCAGTAACATGGTCAGCTATACAAGTGTTGCCCAAGTCAGTGTCACAAGAAATCCTAAAGAGCCACTGTGTCTGCATTCCTCTGGCTTGTCTCTGAACCAACAAGTGCTTTCACCTCCGGGAAATGCTTAACCTGCTCACACAGGAGCATGTGCTCGCAAAGCGCTTTGTCTTGCCTTTTTACAATTGAAACAGGACCACACACACTTTCTGTGGCTGTGACCGTTGCTGGTTCAGTTCACACGGTTGCTGCGGTGACTTTAGAAACAGTTGACATAAGATGGCCAACTCTGGCTAGTCATCATTAATGCTACAGTTACAGGCACTGCACACTGCCACTTCGCCCCGCGATATTCGCATGGCGAAGGTTTGCCCCCATTCATTTTGTATGGAGTCATGTGACAGCCCTCGCAGGGGATTGTGGGATAGCTGGCGGCGCGGACCTTCGTGCGAAGACAGAAGAAATATCAAACCAGAGTGAACTCATGCAAATTTTTACAAAGATTCGCGAGGCGATGGCATATCAGGAGAGAGAGATGTTGTGTCAAAGGTTCCTACCACACTTCAGTTCCTACTATCAATGGAGGAGAATATATTTTTCTGTGACTTCATAGCCATAGCTTTATGATGTATCTCTAAATGTGTTTTAGGATACAAACGTTAAAAAGCATGGGTGGTTAAATGTGTGTGAAACAGATTATTCGTGTTGATGGTCGCTGTAAAGAAAACCATCATATATGTTCTAGCCCAAAGCTACATTATTACTGCATATCACTCCTCTGTTATTGCTGTCACATACTTAAAAGAGTGGATTTACAAACAAAGTTTTTACACAGAAACAAGGGGCACGCCCACAGGCGGCCAGCGAATGGCAAACCAAAAGTGAGCAAGCAAAGTTGCGAAATGCAGGTGTGCAGCGCCCATAGCTACCTAGGCTGGATGCTTAGATTAGACCCACACACATTTGTGGGAGGAACAACTTTAGCTCAAACATCCACCAGATGTCTGAGAACTTGAGTTTTAAGATTTTGGACTAAGATTGCAGGTACACTTACAGATGACAGCAACATTTGTAATGGCTTAAATGACAGACATGCGTACGAATCCTGACATATTGGGGATCTCATTAGGTATTCAAATGGAGTGGAATAAATTAAAAAGCTTGAATGAAGCCAGCCAAGCATTTGACATTTCTAATCATTGTGTCAGACACAATGAAACAAAGACTATGTTATGTTTCTTTTGATCTCAAAATACTTTTTACACTTAGTCTTGCAATTTATGTTTATGATATACTGTATATATATATATATATATATATATCCAAAGAAATAATTTCCAACAGCCTAAAAAACAAGTGCATAATAGCAGGGAATATCTCTCTTTTAATAGTGAAAGATTAAGGATTGTCATAGAAAACTTCAGTTATGAAGTGAGTGTTATGAGTATTGTAAAGTCAGCTATTGCAAGCTAAATGTAAGATAATACACTTCAACAAGTATCTCCTCGCAATTCACTAGCTTACCTTTCTATGTGCGTGTTGAAAAAATTATATAAGTCCACACAGCCCTGGCTCTGTAAATAGTAACATACACAATGTGGCGAACACTGCTCATATCAACAAAGCCGTAGCACTACACTTTGCTTTATAATGCATTTCGTGAGTCGTCGTGCGATACGCCGCCGCGGAGGACCGCGGAGCGATATTGTTTTTATTTGAGCTCGAAGTTAGCAAGAATGACTGAGCCTGCCTTTAAGAGGTGGACTTACATATGTTAGTGCAAGTGTTATGGGGTGGACATAACACTAAATACTTTGACTAGTGGACCTCACTAGTCGAGGTATCGAGGTGGCTTTTGAATAGGTGTGTTAAGCATATTGCAGAAGATGGATAATGATTCTGCTGTCATAACTGCTGCCGGAAGTTCATTCCACTATTGTGGCGCCAGAAGAGAACGGTCGAGACCGGGCAGGATGCCAGTGCATTTATTATGGGTATCATTTGCTGATGATTTCTTTTGCAATACATATTGTTCTTAAATATGTTTCTGGCAAGGGGGGCTTTGGTTCTCGTATACTATATATTATATTATAGACAACTTCTAAATTAAGACCAGACACAAATGGATCTGACTGTGCCAGCTTGATCTACCAGAGACACAAGACAAATAATAAAATATTATCTGTGTTATTTACACATTTGATTCCCTTTCCCATAACCATAACCACAAAGCTCTTGTGTATAATGTAAGCCTTGTATACTTTTATTCCAACAGTATTAAAATAGTATGTTGACTGAAAGATGTCAAGGGCATATGCTGTTTTTACCAAGATGGGCCTTTGATGAAAAGGTATTTGGGCTTCTTATCAGTGGAGCAGAAATAATTTACCAGTTCTGTCCAGTTCTGTTTCCTACTGTAATGAAACGAAAGTTCGTGAAAAAAGAAAAAATTAAATGATATAAATGTTATCAGGCAATCATCAGAAAGCCAGACCTCAGGTTTATCTTACTCCACAAATGCCTTTCCCTACTGCCTAAATGATTGCACATTTCTAACATCGTTAGCCTCATATCTGTCAGCGTCATGTTAATGAGGCTCTAACTTTAACATGAGCAGCCAAGGGAAACACAACATTCAAATAATTACAGAAAACCTACTGCCATGGGTTTGTTATTTACAATTGGGAAAAGAGCTTTCAGACCAGAAATATTTTCATAGAATGAAGCGGAAGGTTTTGGTTTTAATTAACAAGCTGCTCCAGATTCATCTAATTAGATTAGCATTTGGAAATTAGTGTAAGGGAATATCTTAAAAGCAACTGGAATTGAAAGAAATTGTATCTAAAAAAGGCAATAAATAAATAAAAAAGTGTAAGCATATTACTCCAACAATTTCACAGATGAAATGTAAAATGAACTCTGACTGGACTAGAAGCTTTAACTAAGAAAATGGTTCACCTGGAAACCTGGAAACACTATCTTGGAACACACCATTATGAGTCATGATAAACTACACAGATACTTTCCTCCTTAACAGCTTTCATAATGTCTTATCTGACTTTGTAACCTCTGACCAGAGACTTGGCCATTCTGGGCACAGGAAACTCATGAGACAATTCTTAACAAAAACATCACATTTCACATCAAGTGCTATTTGTTTTATTTGTATATTTTTTGTGCCATGTTTTGGTTTTGTGTCATGTTGGCAGATGTTCATTGATATAATTAAACAGCCTCATTTGAACATGAAATTATTTATTTGATTATTATATATAGTTATATGGGTAAAACCTAATAATTTTTAGAAACGAGAGTAGAATTCTGCAAATCTGCAAATTAAAATTAGCCCTATAGCCCAAGCGGTTCAGTGTAAAAAAAAAAAAAAGCACATCAAATAAAATACTAACAATTTTACAGGTGATTTTAGAACATTCTAAAGATGGAAATACAACAGTTCCCCTGAACTTTGGGGTTTTAATCTATTGGGACCATATGTGGGTAGAATCTGCTTCATATTAGTGGTAATAGCTTCCAACCTCAACTTGACTGGTAAAGCTTCTAGCAGCCACTGAAAGGTCCATGTAAAAGCAAAACGGAGGTCATTGAGATTGACACCAGCTGAGGTAGCTACAACAGTCAACTAATTAATAACAGCCAGATGGCTCTTGGCAAAATCTGAACCTCCCTAAAGCTCTAATTTTTCAGGTTGGATTCCCACAGAAGCATGAAAGATCCATAGCAGGGTTGTGGGAGTAGAGTTATCTAGGGTGCAAACTGGACAAGTGCCAAGAGCTATGCAACCTGCCGGACCCATTCTAAAGGGAAAAGGGCATTTCCTGGGTCAATGGCATGGATGTGTTGGGGAAAGCCAGCGATATGCCATCTGTCAAAAGTAAGAATCTGGTAGTCAAAGGTTAACAAGTCTTGGCAGGGGTGTTTTCCACAATGACATCAATGGTTACCAGAGCCCTCAGCCAAAATGGTTGCAAGGGGAGTTAGAGTACTGGCTTGGATCACAGAATTGTATGATGGGCAAGGGAATTTGAAGTGATTCAGCAATGTTGTAAAGCTTATACTACAGTCTTTTGATATTTATTTGTTTAATACTGAACTAATCATTGTGGAAAAGTCATATGGCATGTACAGTATTTTAAGATTAAACATTAAGGATTTTCAAACAAATCTAATTCAAAGTTACCAAATATCATTGAGGAATATGTATATTTTGAACTCCATCATGGTGGGTCCAAATCTCCATGTCCAAGACTAACAGCGTTTTAAAAATAATCCTGCATTAGCCACTGCTTAGATGAAGCAAGCATCAGACAAAAGTGTCAACTTTGCCAGAACTGGAGTGAGTAAAATGTGTACTCCTACTGTATAAAATGTGTCAGTGGTAATGGCCAAATGGTAAATTGAGGTTTTTGACTAAAACAAACAAAAAATTAAAGCTGACAATAAGAGTACAGTACTCACACTAGGTAATGCATACCGTGCCTGAGCACTGTGATGTCTCATTTAACAATGGTGGTAAATGAAT
This sequence comes from Typhlichthys eigenmanni, assembly GCA_027564635.1. Lineage (NCBI taxonomy): Eukaryota > Metazoa > Chordata > Actinopteri > Percopsiformes > Amblyopsidae > Typhlichthys > Typhlichthys eigenmanni. The sequence continues at coordinate 18,060 of JAODUK010056796.1, forward strand.
CACGTTGGGCTATGGTAGAGGTGCAGAGTTTCCTGGATACATCTTTAATAAAACATGTAAGAAGGCCACGCATCACCAGGCCCAAAATGGCTCCAAATAAGACTTCTTGGGCCCAGAATGTAAAGCACAATGTGAAAGCAGGCCAAGAGGCGGGACAATCACACTACAAGGCACACTAGTCACGACTGTAAATCGGGCCTAAATCTCTAAAGGGTTTTTAACACGGGAAGCGACACCCGGTAGTGTTCACTTCATTTTCAGTGAGAAGTGGGCAGGCTAGACGGGATAGGCGTATGAATGGCGGTATGGCAGGCGTGCACAGTCGCAGTCGTGAGAGCTTTGCCACTTTTTTGCACTAATCAAGAACACGCCCGCCCGCCTCCGAGATAAAGTATATTTAACTTTTGAGGTGGCGAAGAGATGGGATGCACATTGGTCTTCATGATTATAGGCATGTAAAATAGCAAGCAGCATATAGTTGAACCAGCTGACAGATTATTATAAGGACTTTGTTTTTTGGGGGTTTTCTTTGCATTTCACAATCAGAAAATGTGCCAAATGTGTTGACATGCTTATTAGGCGTGTGAATTATTTTTAAATGGAAGAAAATGCACCAATATGCTATCATTCACTACATAGCCTATATTTGTGATACTGTATAATTCATAAATAAGGTACAGGCTATAGGTGTATCAATTTATTGTTAATACAACGATAGTCTTGATGTTATAAGGTTAATCTATGGTGGTTTGTTTACTGTTCTGTTCCCGTGGTTACCTCAAAACGAGACATATCGCTTCCGCAACTCTGGCCAGTAGATTTGCTTCACGTTAGAGGCGGGTGATGAGAAGCGAGTGATCTCTAACGACTGACTGTCTAAAACCTAATCAAACATTTAACTGGCTGAAATAGCCTCTTTGTTATAATCTACTACATTCATTCAACCAGTTGTATTAATGATTTTAAGGTTTACTAGACAGCAGTATTCCACAGTGTCTGGGCAATACTCCAAGCTGCTGCTGCGATTGATAGTGCATGCTGTGATTCAGCTGCTTATGCCCGTACTGATTGAACCTTTAGTTCTGCAGCTGCTCATTACTGCAGGGCTACACCCGTGGTGGAGTAGCACGATGGAACTGCTTTATGAGTCCTGGGAACATCAGGTGGAATCCTGTGCCCAAAACAAGCCATGAGATATGCTCACATCAGACTGAAATGCAGACACGGGTGGCTATCTGAAGCTAATCCCAAGATCCAATTTAAAATGTGCTGAATTGATAGCCAGATGTCAGAGTCTTTTGTTTCAGTGCCAGTGGGAAACCATAGTGTAACGGGGAATGTGGAGGAAGGTGCCAGTGCTGTCTGACTCAGTTAGTGTGGGTGTGAACTTGGTAGCCCATTCAATACTGAAAACAACCTTTCCTAATGCACATAGGATAGTTAACTTTGCGGGGGTGAGCAGAATTGTTTTCTGTAAGTTAATAGAAAATGGTAATTGTCTGGTTTAAAAAAAGGCAACTGAGGACACCTCTGCTGAATCTATTCCATTCCACGCGCATTTCTATCTGGTTTGTGGGCGAGCTCACGAATGAATCTATCTGTAGCAAACAAGCCTATCATAATTCTCCCATGTTCCTTCTTAGCGCACTGACTCCATTGAGTGCATTTCTCAAGCCCCTGTAAATCATTAACAACCCACCTTAATGAACAGCCGGCTTACCTCTCCCCTCTCTGTACAGTCCACCCGGCCTCTTATCACAGTCCAGAGACAAATCACAACCAGCAAACACTGAGTCACTCGTGTTTCCGACCTTCAATCATAGCAATTGCTCCAAGTCTGGATGTGGCAGTGGGGGGGTGAAAACTAAAAGGTGGATTCCGATAAAGTTGGTGATTTCACAGAGGCAGAAGCATGGTCAGTCCACCACCTACAGCTATTTGGGCCTAGCTCCAACCATGTTTACAGAGCAATACTACTCTATTTGGCAGCTAACAGGGCAGAATTGGCTTTCCAAATAGATTTGCACAACACAAAAGTAAATACTCACCAAATCCGAGAGGCAGGAAGAGGCTAAGTATATGCCTTGCCGCAGCAAATACCTGTATGTTTACAAAAGCTGACTAGTCTGCGGGCAATGTCATAAAAAACACAGCTTTTGTTCACTTGCCCACACACCAATTAGACTGAACTCACAGTCCCACACTGAACAGTCCATTCCTCATTGCAGCTATTGCTTTATTATGACAAAGAAAGTATATAAACTATTCATACAGCAGAAAAGACATCAGCTAGCTTCAGCTAGATGTAATTGCGATCACATCATAATGCCACAGCTCAACTATGACTTGTTTTAATAGTTTTTTCTATAACAAGTTCTATAGCTTCAAAGATGGGCTATGACAGCACTTATCTGTAAAATAATCACAATGTATATCATGCAGATATAAAAATAGACCAGTATTATCCTTTCACCTAGTCCAAACCCTGAGCAGTTAAGGCTTGTTATATGCAACTCAGGACAACACTTTATCACAGTACTTTTATGACAGTACTTTTAACTGTCAGGACTGTTTGACTGAACCATATACACTCCCCAGACTGGAGCATGGCTTTCCTTGTGACTTGAAGACTGTTCAAAAGATTGAACCTGTATGTGTGCATGTGTGTGTGTGTGTGTGTGTGTGTTTGTGTGTGTTTATGAGGGAGGGGACTTTCTATTGACACATCCTCCCTCTGAGTTCAATAGAGCTCCGTTTGAAACCTCTTTCCCATTATTTCCCCTTTACTGGGAAACACCTGTGTCAACATGCACACATGTACACAATATGTGCAACAGGTAGCAATTTAGCATGCATATGACATCAATCCATATCTCCCTCAGCATTTGATGTCAGAAGAATAAAAGTGCAGTGCCCCATATGGCTTAGCAGGCAGCATTAAGTCTAAGGGCAGACCATTAATCAAGCTTTCAGCAATGTATCCAGGTAAACATGCATGAAATCTGTGGGCCTCAACCTGTCTTATAATCATTTCTATTGTGTTTTTGCTGCATGAAGATGTAGGCCTGAGGGACACCATATCACCAATTTAATCTAACACATTTTCAAATATGGCAGACACCAACACAATGGTTTAATGTAAGAACAGTGCAGGACGACCTGCTGAACGCTGAACAAAAACAAAGGAGGTCGTTACGCACATAACGTGAATGGGGAAGGAATTTGAGACATGTCCAAAAGTCAACAATCTACCTACTGAGTCTGTCTACTCAGGTTCCAGGGTTAACTTGTGAGGTTAATCTATAGCAGGAAAATAATAAATACATGATTCAACCAAGCACACCAATGTCCCCTTCCAGTAAATCTATTAATAATAAATAAGAAAACGTGATTTAAAATGGAGTGAAAATGCTACCTTAGCTGGCTGTTTGGACATGTGAGAAGCCCAAGTCTACTTGATACATTGTGGTAAGAAGCCAAAGGAAAAATATGACAACAGGGGTCAAAAGGTCAGAAAGGAGAGCAGTAAACGTTGAGGATTGCGAGAGGTCTGAAGGTAATGGAGCCTCTAAAGCTACAATTGTGCTGTTAGCTTTATTCATGTGTCTTTAGCATGGAGGTTCAACAAAGTGAAAGGCCTTCTAGCAAGTAATGAGACAAAAGGGATGATTGAGTAGCTAGATTTGACTGTAGTACTTAAAGGACCCATTCCATGAAAACCAAGTATTTTTAGTTGTTTTTGGAATTAGTAATGTCGATGTGACACGGAGAAGTAGTAAGCCTTTCCAAGTGGACTGTTAGCTTCCTGGTCTGTATTGGCTAAAAAGGGAGAGAGGTGGGGAAACAGGCGAATGAGAGTAAAGTGCATATGTTGCGTAGATTACTGCACACAGTATGTTTAGTAACACCCCTACGAGTATATGGCCAGCTACGTAATATACAAGGCTAGGAACTGATGTTGATCGCCAGTACAAAAGTTTAATGTTCAACATTTGCAGATGACCAAATCTGTAAATCTAGTTTTTGATACAGTAACTGGTAAGCCACCGTAGCATTAACAAACTAGTCTACAGGACAGGCATATTATCAAGAGTGATGCACTGTGCACATCAATGACTACATTAGATTAATATAGGCTATTGTTCAGAAACCGTAAACGGATTAGAAATAGGCTGCTTAAATAATGTTGTGTTGATTTACTTAACCTAAACATTGCTCATTGATAAAAATGCACTCTTGGGGTGGGCAGTGGCTTGTAAAATTTAAAGCAACAGTCACTGAAATCTGATCGTTTTTCGAGAGTTGTGGCTGTGATCATGCTATTCCACATAATTTATGTGGTATTTTCACCTGAGCTGGTCAACTACATTGCTTTGAGAAGTCAAGGAACTGTGTCACAAAGTGAAAAGGAGCACAAAATGACTCCTTTAAACTACTAAGTAGATGGCCTTAAACCACCCTTTACATTGTAGGGAATTAAAGGTTTTAGAGGACATAGCATTTTTTGTGAGCGGGCTGACCAGACTCTTCCTCTGATGATAGATGCCAGTAGCTGGGCCTGCCACTAAATGCATTAAAGATTAATCTACTGCACCCTGCTTACTGTTACCCTTGCACGTCCCCATCTCTCTCTCTCTCTCTCTCTCTCTCTCTCTCTCTCTCTCTCTCTCTCTCTCTATCCTGGCCTCTTCTTTTGGTCTCAGCAAAATCAAGTGCCCCCGTCAGCGATGGTCATTCCATTTCCTAAGTGCCAATTCCTTAGCAACCAGGCAGGTATTTGAACACTTCACTGCAGGCTAGCTTACAGAATACTAAGCTCACGCTGTGGCCTTAAACAATAATAACCATATTAATTTGGATTGCTTTGCTATTATTGCTCATATTGGTTCCATTGAAATGTCAATCAAAACCTGCTATTTTCAGATCTCAAGCACCGTTAACATGTAAACTAGAGTAGGTGCACTAGTCATTTACACACACACACAAGCAGTCCTGACTGCTATCTTGGATCTTAAAAACAGGGGTACGTGAGTTTTGATTCATGTCGTCTCATGTCCGTCCCCACCTCCCCACCAAGGCTTACTCTATTTTCTATTAATTACTACTGAAGCTTTGAAGCTCAAAAAATAGTATTCGTGCCAGCCCTACTGTCCACTAACGCTACTGATACATACTGGCGGACATAAATATTGCCTTCATAGAAGTCAGAAAGAAGCCCAAAAAACAATAAGTATATTGTTTTATCTGAGGTTTCATAGGCTTGGCAAATTCCTTCAAATAAAAGAAAAGTAGCAATAGTGGTATCAATTAGACTTAGATCGTTGCGCAGTCTCAAAAATTATATCAATATCTATAAAAATTAACGATCCCCATCCCAAATGATAGGAGGATCTAAGGTTGCAACTGTTAGTTCTAAGAAAATGTCAATTTTAACCTTGTTGTTTCTAGCTGGCTTTCTAAAATGGTTTTATCCCAGACGCCCAGATTACTGATAGATTGCAGCCCATTTGTACTTCTTTATGTTAGTTTAGCCTTCCTTGAACATTACATTGTTTGTCTTTGCTGGCTGCGGGGAATATGTCTTCCAGGGTTTAGGAGCATTAATGATACCGTCCTTTCCTTTCTCTGTCCTTTTGTCCTAAAAATACCATTGAAACCTAATAGCTGTGATGGATGAGGACACTTGCAGACTCCCTGCTTCAACTCACTGTCATGTGACATTGTATGTACTAAAAATAAAAGTACATGACAAATTGCACTTATTTTTCAAAACATCCCAATGATACCGTTTTCCGTATTACTGCTGATAAGTTATACTGAAAACAGAACTACTGCTTAAAGCTGATGTAGGTAGGATTTTAGAGTTGTAACCAGCGCTATACCTATACAAAACAAAAAGAGAGCAAGATCCCCTCCCTCTGAAGTCTGCTGGTTTGCCATTGTGAAGCCTATCGACAAACCTGTTGCACATGTTAGCTCATTCATGACATTAACAGGCAAGGTAGATTCATTGAACCAATCAGGTAAAAGGGGTCCTGATTGGTCAGACATTTTAGTAAATGTAAATAGACTTATACGGGCAGGTGCTATCAACCAGAGCATTTGACTCACTACTATCTGATGGATGGCTATAGAATGTCTACCAGTTTATAAATGCATAGCTAATATCTAAAAAACACTCTCCTCCAGTATAATACATCTTAAACTGGTAGCAGAGTACATTATACAGCAGACATTTGAAGATTGTTTAAAGCAGACATACATTTGTGTTTTGAGTTTGTCACACCACAGAAAAAGGTAATATTAACCACCCAGCCAAATTTGAATTAATAAAAAAGTCGGCAAGTATATAAAATTACGTTTCAAAAGCAGGAAAATATAACTATCAATTATCTGTTCTCAAGCGCTTGGGGTGTGTCAGCAGAAAGCACTGCAACCACACCCATTGTGTGTTTTACGGTATACTCCATACCACGGTGTTGTGCCAAAAAGGTATCCTCAGCCGAACATTGATTGGAAAATATCTACGGGCATTTTATGAGTTGTGTTTTTACTTTAAATAGATACTGGTAAAAGGGATTAGATTGGTTATAATATAGGGCTGTGTGTGCTCTCATGGGCAGAAATCAGTTTTTAACAAACCACTTTTTAGCAGATCACTTTATGGCATGAGACCTGCAGATGCCATGAGACGCTGTTCTTATCAAGTTAAACTAGCCTACAACTTGTTGGATTGGATTTTTTCGTTTATATATGTGGTATATTGTCTTTTGGAAACATGTTTGGACTATATAAAGACAGTTAGGTTATTTGGATGCTGATTTGAACACAAAAATGCCGAATGGATTTGGCAGCCGGGTGTTAGCAGGTGGCCTAGGCTACTAAACCAGTAGCTTTCAAATAATGCACATTGACTCTGAACCACAGTGTGTGCTTATTTCTTCAATGAAGGCATAGCTATCACACTGTGTGCTGTTAAAGGACAGTAAGGTGATTTAGCTATGGAATTGTCTGTTGAAGGACAGTACATTTAGTAGGCTAATAACTTGCAGTGGACCAGGATAAATACTGAGCTGATTTGAAAGCTCTCTATGCTTTTATAAATTATCCTTGTGGCGTTACGGGGAGAGGTAAGCAAATTGGCTGACCACCTACTTAGCTAGTCCCACGTTTCTGGCCCTCCCAAAAAAATCACAGACAGAACAGAGAAATTATGAAATACAGTTTTACGGTCTAACTATACAATAGAATACTAACAGTGTTTTCACATGTTTAAAGGAATGGATTTCTAACATATATAAAGTATTTCTAAGTAAATCTCTGTCTCTCTTGCTTTACACAATCTTTAAAAGAGTGCATGATTCCCTTCTAACAGTAGAGCTCTCCAATACATCCCACCCTATCCCAACTTCTCACTGAAGACCCATCCAGCAGCCTATTTTCCTCAGGCCAGGGAGAAGGGAAACAGCCATCAGGTAAAATGACCCTTAATGCCTTGTGTATAGAGCAGCTAACTTTACGTGACTGAGTGATTAGGGAGACAAAAGGCCAGACCAAACAGTGAGAGCAGAACCCCACCCCTTTCCCCCCAGGCAGCTAAAGACCCAAAGCCTCTGAAGCAGATAGAACACACTGCCAAACCAATCTCTTTTTTCAGTCCGTACGAATAAAGTGATGTGCTTTGTGTCAAAAAGAGCACTGTTGAATTTCCTAAAGCACATTTGCTGAGGGAATACGACCTTGCTGAATGACCAAATTCTGTATTTCCCTTTAAAAATGTTAACTATATTCTTTACCTACAACAATCTCCATAAGAGCTCTTGAGGATGTGGATGAGGATAACAGAGACAGAGGATAACAGATGACAGAGCATAACAGATTTGGGGCAAGTTAATTGAAGAGCGGTGAATTAGAATGATTGAGAATGATTCATATGAACTATTGTGCAGTGAGTATTGAAGTGTGTGACATTGTGTTACACAAGTGTGACATTGCCTATATTGGCCTAATGTTGACCTTGATAGGTGAAATTACAGTCAAACTGATACTTTAGTTTCTACACAAACACCCCAGGGGGCCACCTGGGGGTTGTAGACAGCTATTGCACAAGGTATGTTAAGCATGTTTGCAGATGCTTCCACGCTCAGTGGGGGCTCCCAGGAGACTTTGAGAAAAAGAGAAAGTGATAGAAAGAAAAAGAAAGCTTCTCAAATTGTGTCTGTTTGCCAGTGACTGTCTTGGCCCCCCTGCAATAGCACGGACACGTGGAGTTCACTTGGAATGTTAGCGTATGCCGTCATTTACAGCACTGCTTAGTAACCATGAAAACACACACACACACACATACACACACAACCCTGAGATCAACCCTGAGGTAGATAGCTAGGATTAAGGCCTACATAGCCCCCCCCCCTTCCCAAAACATACAGAGCTCCCTTAGTGAAGAATGTGGAAACGGCATGCTAAGTTGTGCTAACAGGGAGCTGTCATATACTTTATACTTTACAAGCTAAACAAACACCATCTGGCTGTGTGACTGCCTGCCAGCAGGCAGGCAACATGAACTTCATCCCCACAGGGGATTCTTTGTTACGGCTGCCATTACTGGGTACAGCAAAAAGATAACTAGTAATGAAACTTAGAAATATTGTCACATGGTACAGAAAAAAACTAATCAACAATATAGACATACCCACATAAAACTGTAATATTTCAAAATCTAGAGATAAATAAAATTCTCTGAACTTGAATCACATATATGGTTTATGCTATCGTCACTGTCAGCGCATCAACGGCAAGCCCAAAGTGACATAACCAATTGAGTTTTTGAATCCCTTTCCAGCACCAATCCACAGCTCCAGGTCAGGTTTCCTCTGCAATGCGGGGACACAAAAGAGGGTTCCAGAACAATAGACAAGCTTAAGCACTGACTTCTCTCAAAGCCCCGCTTTGGAGCGCAATAACCTCGCCGCATTTAAGACAACATCCTTGTTGAGTAATCTGTCGACATGAGACGCCTCCACAAGGCCCTGACTGGGAATGAAGGTAATGAAGCGTGTTTGGACGGTGGGCGAGGGTTGGGGGAGGGCGACGGGCATCCGACACACCCTGCTCTAGGCTCCTTAAGCCGGGTGCTGCGGGTGCAGATCCCACCACCGACACCGCTGATGTCCAGGAAGCATGCCAGCTTGAGACCAGCTCCTCTGGTAACAAGTTGAAAAGGTTCTGTTCCCACGGCAACTAATTGAGTCAAGAGCCCAGCAGGTCGGGGGGGGGTGGGAAGGGGAGGGAGGGGGGTCTGCTTTGTCCCCCCGATATTAGGTTACATAAACCTAAAGTGTGTGTGTGAGCCTAAAAAGGTTCACCTCCAACCAACAGCAAAGAGGAGGCACGGTCGGTTCTGCAATTCAGAGGAAGCACTAGTCAGACGAGAGTGTGTGTGTGTGTGTGTGTGAGAGAGAGAGAGAGAGAGAGAGAGAGAGAGAGAGAGAGAGAGAGAGAGAGAGAGAGAAAAAGACAATGCTGCCCTCATAACACTCAATCTCTCTCTCTAACCCCCTCCGTCCTGCTTGCTTTACGCTTTGATGGTTAGGCTGCAACAATACACTGATTATTGTTCAGTTAACGCACGTATGCACGCACACACACACACACACACACACTACCAGCACTAGTCTCATCTCGTCCTGAACTTGGAGGTTCCTCTCCTCTGATGTGGCGAAAAGGGGATGTGTGTGTGTGTGTGTGTGTGTGTGTGTGTGTGAGAGAGAGAGAGAGGGGGAAGACGCGTCCATTCTTTCATTGCTTACCCACCCCCACCTCTCATCTTAACACTCTCCATCCTCTGGAGAAGAAAAGCCCCCTCACCCCAGCTCAGTGTCCCGGTCACCCGGCAGAGAAAGAAGGAGGTCCCCATTGGGAACATGAGCCGCTAGGTGTGTGTGACGCTGGGCCTTTGTGCCCTTGTCAGGCATGACGGAGGCCAGGTTATGGGGGCCGCGGTAACAACACAAAAAGAGGCCTGAAGTCAACAACAAAGGCAGGCTACCCACCAGCAGCCAACGCTAGCTGGCGTTAGCCACTGTAGCGCCCACCTGGACGTGAAAGACGATAGGAAACAGAGCATGAGAAGAGAGGCCTGAATGTTCAGCCTTGGTCTCAGCCTTGGACGTGTTTCTGGCAGCACAATGGTCCTTGAAAGGTGAAATATTTTGCCAGAATGTTTAGAAATGTCTCTGTCGTAATGTTTAATACTCGGGAGGAGTATGAAACAACAAAAACATACACACACACAGATTGTCTATATACTTGTCCTTGTCCTACCACCCATGCAGAGTGCACACAAATACACAGCACAACACAAACACAGTCATAAACCCACACACAGAAAGAGAGAATAGTTATCTCACATTGCCCAGCCATTGTCATCATCACATTCTGCAAGTAAGCTGCTCTGATGAGAGGGAAAACATCTCATGGCACATATACATATCAGCCTGGAGTTGTAAAGGTATAAGCAACGTTTTACCAAATTCAACACGTCTCCTTGTTGTCCGCTAGCTAACCGCTCTGCGTGCGCGCTGATAAAATAGATAGTAAGCGTTTGTTCACACGTCTCCGTAAATAGGAACACAAACAAAGTGGTGCAGACCGCACACACCAACAATACACTAGCTCTCGCAATGCGTTAACAATGTGTGGCGATTCTGACGGAGCACCCTACGCCATTGAACAGAGAGGCATTTATCACAAGCTATCTCCAGAATGGCTTACTATAACTATAATGGTCCGCAGAACCAATGTGTCCATTATAGTCTATCGAATGCTCCCCTCTTAAACTGATAGAGGAGGTAAAGCCTCTATCAGCCAAAATACCTGTGAATGACGGCAGGTAACATGCCGACTGTAAACCCCCAAAACAGACCCCCCAAGCTCGCCTCAGGGTGGCTGAGTGTTATATTTGTTTTGGTTTTCATTTGGAGGAGGCCATCCATGTTGGCAGCTGCAAGAGCATGAAGCGTCACTGTCAGTGAGCCAATGGTCTTCTATCAAGTCTGACCAACTAGTTCCCCTCTTCCTCCTGAACATAGACTCCCTCTTTAATGGACTCCCCAGTTTGTTTTCGGAATTCCGCTTGTGGTTAAGGTGTTACAAAAACATTATTGTTTTAGTTGAAGCACCTGGCGCATACGCCTCCCACACTCACTGTAACTCCTCGCTGCTTTCTCCTCACAGTGCTCACGTCTAAAGCCCGGTAGGCTGCTATTTTGAGCTGTTCAAGACGAAAAATGACCTACGTGAAATAAACGTGCACGCATCTTTGTCTGTAGCTCCACACAATGGTGGACCTACAGTGATAGAGGTTCAAATCTTCTTGTAATCAAAGACAGCAATGTTGACAGTGTCAGAAATGTAGCACTACCGTCTCACAATGTGACTGCTGCTACGACCTATGTCTGCTAGCCAACCAATAGGAACGCAGCATAAAATGTCACTGATCAACACAGGACTGGCACCTCTAGCGTAGCCACGGGTGTGCCGGGGTGTGCCTGTGCCACCCAAAGAGGCAGCTGGCACATCCAGAAATCAAATGCAGAAACAGAGTACATTTTTGTTATAGTCTCGCTAAAAGGTTTTGTACGAAACGTAGGCTATTATGGCTTAATTACTAATTATAATAGCTCAACTGTTCATTCTAAATTCCTTTAGTCAAAAACAGCATCATCCATCCACAGTTTAAAAGTGTAGCTTACACACAACTTCGTTGACTGCCACTGCATGCATCACACAGGAGTAGTAGTAGTAGCCGGTGTCGTGTCCAAAAGTGGTTGTCCGATAAAAAGTGATTGCCGTCCGCATCTACTGAAACAGTCAAAACGTGCAAATATAGTCCTAATCCTACCTTTATGTCAGTGGTAGGTAATTTATGTATTATTTCTGCTCTGTGTTCTACATTATAATGGATCCATACATTAATACCAGTTTAAAATATATACAGTGAATATAACCATAAAATGCACTTTTTCATACGGTGATCACTTTTTATTGGACAATCACGTTTGTGCACAAGTCACGGCACCTGTCAATGCAACACCTTCAGCAGGAAATGCGACACTAGTTTAACTAAATGAAAAATAACTCCCAATTTACTTCATATTTTGATCGCATTGCTTGTTACAAGCTCTTCCGTGGTCGTCTCATGTTCAGTGGACATGATAGGATAAAATCCAGCAACAGAGCCACAATGCTCGCTGTCGCTTTAAAGGAAACATACAGAGACTTGAGTCGAATTAATAAGATGCGCCATTTTGCCATTTGAAGATGTCAACTTGCGGGTAGGGATCAATAACATTTCAGTTTTGTCATTTGCACTATGCTGTGTAGATTCTTGCCCAGTTACCTTTTATTTTCATCAAACAACATTTGATGAAAACCACAATTAAAAGTGTAGTCTACGCGTAACTTCGCTGACGTGACGTGACCCTTGTAGACCTATGCCTATTTTTTATTTAGTTGATGATCGCACGTTGACGTTTAAAATAACCAAGAATGGAATGGTGGTGTTCGATGTGGCACACCAACTTTTTCAGAGGCACACCCACAGGCTTTTTTCTGGCTACGCTACAGACTGGCACTAAACCCAAATGTAATGGAGGTTAACTAAATGTTTTGAATCCCATTACAGCATTGGAAGAGCTTGAGCCTAGCTTAACTTCATTGTTTGACACTACTGTAATAGCGGCACATGGCAGTACGATTCAGTAACCTGCATTATCATTGTACAGTCTGCATCACACTTGATATCACACACAACTTAATTAAATCCAAGTTGCACAGTGTGGCTTGCGATAAACATAAGATTGCTGAAATCTCAGTCTGTAGACACCATTCCTACTCCTTCCCCTACAGAATGCAGTATAGTATATAGTCACTTTTATGCACAGTTGAGATACAAACCTAAACTGTTGGTAAGTATCTGGCACTATGATGCAATGAAGGAGTGTACCGTTACCAGCCTGAAGAACACTCAAACAAATTGGTGACATAGTGCATTTTGTTTGAGCACAGAGGAGCATTAGCGAAGCATTCAGTGAAAGCCAAACCAGAATTGGAGGTGCATTAATGGTGCTATTAGGTAAACATAGCCATGCAGCAAGTTTAAGACGCTTTGGCCTCAACCATCTATTGAGTCCATGTCCAAGTCTTGGACATAGGAGCGTCTGTGTGAGACAAGTGTGTGAACCAAGTGTGTAGAGTCTGTTATTGTCAAGAAGACTGTGCCCTCTCAAGTACAGATGAAGTCCAGAGCTATTCAAGCCTGTCTTCTGTCAATGAGACACTCTATACATGCCGCTGAGCACTATTCTCCTCTGAAGAACATACATCTTCCCAAAAAACACAGAAGGAAAGTGGGGTGAGGCCCCTGGCAATGGGACCAAAGCGGAGAATTGTTTCCATTGTCTTGATGTAAATTGGTCCTGATCAAGATTCCACTTGCATTCTGCCAGCCAGTTTAATCTGCAACCTGCAAAGACTAGGCAGAGAGACGCAGAAAGAGAGATACACCAAATACATTGATTTGGCTGGAATGGGGATAACAAAACTACCACTTATGTCCCAATAAGAAAAAGAATGCAGCAGAATAGGGCCAAATGTACTTTACACCCAGGGTACACATGCTCACACTTACAGATGTTAGCACAGAGAGAAGTCACCCACAATAACTCACATAAAGTGTACAACAACAACGCTTTTAGCTTTTAATCACACAATGTCACGTCATAAACACCCAGCCAAAAACACAAAATCATTTGTTGCTTCACTCTGGGAATGTGTCAAAGGATTTTTGGGGCGGTGTGAAAACGCTTGACCTTGCGCTGACCCCTAAACTGCTAACTCTTTCACAGACTACTCTGTAGTACTCACAGCAAAAAGTGCTGAGGTTAACTTGAACAGGATGTGGGAGATAAGAGCATTTTCTCTCCAAGGTGTCAATGTAATGCCTGGTCAGGTTCATTTAGAAGAGCTTTGTGTAATGAGGGGAATGAGCCTGCTCCGCACGTTCAAATTAATTGACATGACTATTGCTGCTCACAGTTACAAATACAAAGGCTCATATTCAATACGTGAAATATTTAAAACCCTTAAGAATTATTTCTGCAACATTTCTAGAAGTCACGCGTAGGGTTATATTGCATATACTAAGTGCACGGTCTAAAGCACATGTGTATTTAGGGTGTGTCCAAATCCACATTTGCTAGTTTAACAGTGGAAAAAAATGGTTGCAGCATGGTTCAAATGATGGGTGTGTTTGGGGGTAACATGCCATTAACCAGAGTGCCATCTCCCGTTCCATTTAAAAGCCAGATTGCCATTATATTGTAGGTTGCGGATGTATAAAATACAGTAACCTCAAAGTTTACATTTATAAGCGTTTCTTATGTTTTTGCAGCGGCCCCACACATTAGCATTGCTATCACAGTTTTCCACAACTTAGAAAATTGCAATATATCGCCTTGCTTACAGTATCAAAATATATCGCAATATATCAAATCGTGGCCCCTGTATCGTGATGCGTATGGTATCGCCAGATTCTGGCCAATACACAGCTTTAATAAGAATGTTGTGTGCTGCTCTATCCCTGTGTGTGCAACAAGCAGAGTGTACCCACAATGTTCGCCCGGACACTATCTAGATAATGTGTCCTTAACAGTGAAATACTGCTTTTTTGACTTCAGACCAGGTTTTTGTTGGCCAATCACGCAATCACTTTGCACAAACTCAAAATAGCAATGCATCAACAACGTACACACCCACACCTCATTTTAAGACCAAGGGAGCTCAGATGGACACAAACGTGTGCATTTATTATTCAAACAGTGTAAGCAATGGATGGGAAAACGACACCCATGGCCCATGATGAGTATACAAAAATAACACATAAATCAAAGATCCATTTGGTTATAGTATATGTGAATGCTGAATGTTTAAGCCATATATTGAAATGAGAGAAGCAACGATTTGCAAGCATCCGAGAAAAAATGAAGACATTTACATTTTCTCCAGCTACGTACGGTATCAGTGCCTCATGCTACAACTTGTTCTGGGTTGCTGACTGGATACCTTAAGCTGCTAGAAAGCCACACATCTTCGTAGAGTTATAATGCTACAGCCTCTACGACTCAATCTCTCTGTCAATTTATAATTACTTTGAACAGCCATTTTCAATTTAACGGCGTGGAGTTCCATGGCTCAGCATATGGTAATGACTCTACACATTTACAGGTTGGGAAAAATGTTGTAAAAGATGTCATTGAACCAAGAGATCATAATGGCTAATTTAAAATGTCCTACACTCTGTGTGTAGGGCTATATATTGTGTTACACAACTCTTAAGGATTTGGGAATGAGAAAGAGGATAACAAATGTATGTGGGAACAGTTTTATAGTCATGATAGAACAGTCATTCTGGTGGAACATTTGTTCTTGTAGAACATACTGAACAGCTACTTTGACAAAACTGCCATTCGGTTGGAACATCCAGGCTCATTTACATGTTCCATAAGACCACACTTTTCCTGATAGAACTGGTGTTCGCTAAACTGACATGCCAAATGATGGTTTGTTGCACAGAACCATCTGAGGATCTGTCTATTGATACTGTTTGGAAAAGGCCAGGGCCCTCGTTTCTGAATGTTGCATATGAAAAGATATGCATAAACCATGCGTACAATGGTTTTTACGCAAAGAGTGGGATTCATCAATTTGTACTTATGCTTGAGAATGTGCGTAAATGTACGCATACCTCCAACTATGCGTACGCACAGCACCTTGTGGTAGAAAAGTCGAACTGCTAATGAAATACCATCCGAGAAGAGATTGACAGTGCCAGACACAAAGCATGTACTGTGAAAAAAAAAAAAATTATTATTATAATTATTATTATTATTATTATTATTATTATTATTATATTATTATTATTATTATTATTATTATTATTATTATTTGTTTATTCTTGTAGGCCTATTTACTTTCTAGACACTTACTTATACTTATCTCAGGATCAAACTATTTAGCTTAATTGAATAATATTCTTTATTAATACTGAAAATTTTGAAAGGTTTTATTTTCAGCTTGCAGAACATTGCTGGGGAAAAAATACATTGGAACTAATCCCCGCCCCCTTTCTCAGAGTTTCAGTGAGTTTTCTGTGAGATTTGTGATTAATATAAGTTTTTTAATGATTTGTGTTTTAATGTTGCCGTGTTAGTGTCAGTGTGTCTCAAACTAAATTGCATTGTTTGTACAGTCAATGTGCACAATTACAGAAAGTTCTACAGTAAAAAAATCTGTCAGTTTGCTCTTGTGTTTTCTTTCTACTGCATATGCGGCAATATTTATGTGTTATTATATAGTTTTATCATTGATCATTGTTTATTCGGTTGTATCATTGTTACTCAGTTAACCTCCAAAATGTATGGCTTGCTTTATTTACACTTTGGTGATCAAAAGTTATATTTCTGCATCCCAAAGTTTTTTTTTCCGTTTTTTTTTGTCTTCTTTGATATCTTCATGTTGGCGGATAGAAATTAGTGACATTTCGTAAAGCTTCAAAGGGAAGGTTTGTGACCATAAATGGTAATTTAGGGCATTTATTTACGGTCTAGGCACTTTTAAAAAGTATTTGGCAGGTGATTGGATGAAGTATCTGTCATCGTCTATCTCGGGCTAACCGTAACCATGGCCAGAAAAACACAGATCCAACTGCATTAACTTGATCCTCGCAGCGAAGTCAAACAGGAGCTCGAGAGTTCAGGGTGGTATCAGGAGACTGGATATTCACTGTTACATTCCCAAATTTACTCCAATAATTTAACGAATACTTCAGTTTTTAATTTGTGTTGGCACATGTACAGTATGTTAAGCATTGTGTTTACAGCAACCCAGATAAACTCTTTTTACAGATATGATATACCTGGATAAGGTCACTAGGGATTCTGATATAATCTGGAATAGTCAGGCAAGTCAACACGTACAACTGTTTACTGTTAGATTTCACACAGTCAGTTTCAAATAACATTGTAGGAACATTCACTCAGCATGCCCAAAAAACTGTTAGAAATAACACTTTCACTATGAAATGGGTATTAAATGATTGTTATATTTTTCACAGTGTCACTTAAAAAGGTACCTAATGGCTAATGTGCATTAAAGCAGGCCCAGAAGCTCATACCCATGGCCCAATACTGTTTCAGTGTGTGCATCAAATGCATGTGCTTGTAAGTTAGCCTGGGATCACTCACGTGTGAAAGGGACATTATGCACTTCAAACCAAAACAACTCAACTTTTTAAGATCCTACATTACATAAAGCAAACTTGAAAGATGAAAAGTGCTTTCAGTAATTACTAAATTAACATCTGCTCATTCAAGATGAGCCGTACATTTAGGTCCACATCAAGAGTTTATAAGATTAGAAGAGTGCAGAGGAGCGGAGGAGGGGGGGTCGTTCACACACTTCAATCTTGATATTCAAAGATTTTTATGGTCAACACTGAACATTGACTGACTTGCTGTGGAAGCCTGCCAGACAGAATGAAAGATCATTGGTGCTGTATGGAGTGATGTGAAGTTTTTACAGCTGCTAACAAGACAAAAGGGTGACTACAACCAAGCTAAGCACACATTCATCTCTTCCATAAACTCAGTCTGCTGTGCCTAGAACACTGCAATGTTTCAGTACAGTACAGAAAACATATTGACGCATGCTCTCACCTTTAAAAAAAGCAAGAGGCTTGGCTAATAACTAAATGGAATTTGAAATATGTATACCTTATGACAAATTCAAGTATGAAATTCAGTCTAGAAGCCTTTATAGGACTTACAGAAACCTATAAATGTTTATGTGATTCGCTTGGCTTGTAAGCTAACTCACGCATGTACGGTTGGTCAGCTAGCGAGACATCCTCTGCCAGATGTATAGTTTGTCTCTGAAAGACAACACTTCCTTGTGACCGGGGAGCTTCAAGCAACAAGGGTAAGCCTATAGAGCCTCCACTCCAGCCAGGCACATCTCTGATGTGGAGACAAACACGCTACACGGCAATGTGGAGAAAGGCACCATCATCTTCAAAGCAGGTAATTAACTTTTACGGAAAATAATGTACTTTCTGATAATACACTGTGGGAGAGAGAAGAGGGGGAGGGGGGGAGAGGGAGAGAGAAAAACAGAGGGGGGGGAGAACCGAGGGAGAGAATAAGAGAGAGAGCGAGAGGGAGAGGGAGAAAGAGAGAGAGCGGGGAGAGACAGAGAGAGAGGGAGAAAGAGAGAGAGAGAGTTGAGGAGAGTCAGTGACTGGCTGTTGGGCTGATGATAAAGATACACCTGGTTGGTCACAGGCCCATGCATTCCAGTGTAATCACAGGTGTAGCGACGTGGAGGCTTGGTGTGTTAGGGTGGGACTGTGGGAACAGGCAGCGGGATAAAGAGGAAGACAAGGAGAGGAGGGGAAGGGCTGGATAAGGTGGAAGAAACCATCAAATGGAGCTGCATGGACAGAGCAGGGAAAATAGTTAAATAGTTTTGTAAATAGTTTGAGGAAGATTTATTTAGAGTCGTAAAAGGCATATTGTAAGTGAAGACATAAAACTCAAATTAAATATATCAGCATATGAAATATACTGCATCAGCCCAGCATGACTATGGCACCAAGTTGGATAGAGAAGCACATGCAGACAAACATCTCCGAAAGCAAAAACAAGGCGCTGGATGTTTGCAAGAAAAGCTAAAGCCAGGCAGAGACTGCAGAAATGTATCCCGCGTTTGACCCGATTTGGTCGTGGAGGTCGACACATTAGCAGCATCGGGCCCGAACGTGGCTCGCGGGAACGCGACTTTACTCAATTTAGTGTGATATAATCAAAGACCAGCGATGTGGTGTCTGGTATGCAACATCGCGATGAAGAGACTAGCGTGGCAACACTTTCGTTTGACTGCCCAAAATGAACACAGACTATCAAAGAGACATAGGGATATTATACTGCTGCGTGGAACAGGTTAACTGATAAAAGGAGCAGTGACAACAGGTTGACGTTTCCTCAAAGGAGTATGCTACAATAACAGTAAAAAATGTTGGCGAGAAATAGTGACTTAAGCAACCCAGTGGTTAAGAAGGCTAGGTTATCATTAGCCCACACTTTTCACAACACAAGACCGCTACGCCAGCATCACATTCTTGACAAAACAGGTCGTGAGCGACAGCATATGGTGATCGGTCGTGTGTCATACGTGTTGTGTGGCCAGTCTCCCGGCCAAGACACGTCAATGATTACTCTGACATGGTGACCATCGTGAAAGACATAAAACTATGTGACTGACAAGTGCAGGTGTCATGGATGCCTTGAATGAGTCTGGAGAGACTGGAGAAACATGGACATAGATGAGGAAGTGATGAAGAGAGGAGTGTTAAAGGGGCACTCTCTTAGCGTTACAAAAACGTTGCTTTGACCTTCCATCATTCTCTGCCCTTGCCTCCTCCCCCTACAGAACAGGGTCACACAGTTCTATAATCCTCCCCAATAGCCACGCCCTTTCTGATATAAGTGTGTTTCACCCAGTGAGATGAGGCTGAAAAGTGGGATTCTGGGAGTGCTATAACACAACTTTTGTGCAAGCAGGTACTCCTTAGTATTTGATAGTGAATTACGAAATCAATATGATTTTTGACCATAAACATTTTTAAAAGTCATCCCATTTGTTTGAAATGGACTGCAACGTTTCACCTCGCATCCAACCAGAATTAATCAATACAAAAGGATTTAGAAATGAAAAGTAAGTGCATCTGGTTCTTGCCCAAGCGATTTCTTTGCATGGAGGTACACAGCAGGTGCATAACACAAGGTTACAGGAAACAATCTCAGCAGGAGGAGATGTTTAAATATCTACCCACCCACAATTGTGAGGGGCGTTCATTTCCATACTTAATGAGTGTGATTTTCTTTACATCTGCTTCAAATCAAACAGGAGGTCACCTACTCTTATTGACAAAACCATGTTAATTGAGTAAACAATGGGTTAAAATACCATGTTGTAAATGCCTTCACTTGAACTGTTGAACTCTAATGGCAACAGGGAACCTGAGATTTGTATCCTCTCAGTACATCTTTTAGGCTCCATTCAGGCTTAAAAACACCAATGTCAAAAGAGAAAGGAACTGACAGTAGTTCAGAGAAAGGAATCACTTTAAGCAATAAAGAAGATGAGAATCTATGATATTGAGAAACTATAAATATTGAGGAAAATCTACTGTTGTAAATCTGACAATCCTTTTCCATGTGCAACACAGAGGGAGCTGTTCAATATTGAGTGTTCTATTAAAAGCAGTCATAATTAGACTGACTTGTCTCTGTCATTAAAGTTATTCATAGAGAATATCTTGCAACTTATATAATTTATGGCAAAAAGCTTTTACAGAATCCTCCAGTTTTTTGCATTATCGCAAGGGCAACAGATGAGCTGATGTAAATGCAAAACCAATAAAGGCTTCTTCTGCAAGCCCCCTTCTCTTGTCTCACCAAAACTGTTCTCTTGAACCCTGATGGTTTTGGCGAGTTGACAGTAAGTAGCCAGGGTTGGTGCAACAGCTGCCCTGTCTTGGAAATGCTGCCTTAATAGTTGGAATCTTGTCACGGATCCAGAGCCCCAGAGGAAGGACACATCCCATGTAGACTCCTCTTTCTGGACCCATTGTGTCTGTGGTCCAAAGAGAGGGGTTTTAAGAGTCACTATAAATCCAAGACCAGGCAATTCCACTCCCCTATTCCTCAACAAAGAAGGAGCTTAACCAGAAACCTTAGGGGCAACTGACATTAAGCCTTGCTCTGTTTCAGGTGCCTCAAACATCCAGGATCTTGCCTTCATTTAATACTGTATATTATTGAGTCATGCTCAAAATCTAAAGGCCAGATAAAGACTTTAGAATTAATATTTAGTACATGCTCTGTTCAGGAAAATTGTCGATCATGACCTTTCCCAGGCAATTCAAGAAATTGTTCTTCCAACTACCTGCATAACCCAAAGCCTAGTTCAAGACCAAACCAGTCCCCAAACTAGAAGGCATTGTGACCTCCTGGATCAATTGTTCCCTTGGGGGTAGTACTGATTTATTGTGGGCATGCCACTGGAGTTTTATTTCAACAATTGAGAGAAGCATTTCATATTTGAGTCACAAACCAGTCCACTTTCGTTGCAAATGTTTCGCCTACATTTTAAAATACAACATTTTAAGTAACTGTACATTGCGGGCTTGTTAGCAAAGGATACATGGTGATGGGCCATGTCACTACATATAGGTACGTTTGTGTTCCTATCAATGCCGCCAATGTCTGTTCTAAGTCTTATCAAGATGTGAGCGATACACTTATGGGATAGGCTGAGCCTAGCCAAGGTGAATAGAATCTATGACTGGCCCATTCCTCTTCTCCACATCCATCTTTCAAAGGTTTTTCATTTTGGAGTCCTTCGTCGCTATGCCAGGCAAACTTTCAACCCCGCAGGTTTTAATTAAAAACTCAAATGTGCAATAACTTTGGAGATTCAGAGTGAGCTGGCAAAATGGTTCATTGTACTTGCCTTTGTTACAATTTAATAAAAGCCCTAAATGCACTATATGCACAAATCATTCCCTTTTATCAAAATATGTTCACTTCATTGCTTGAATGTGTAAACATTGGCTTGACATATGGTTTTGTAAGCCAAAGTACAAATGCACTAAAGCATGCACACATGCTCACACGCACGCTAAATCTATAATCCATCCAAGTACTGAGGAAAAAATCCTATCCTTCAAGTCAGACTTTCCATGACACCCAGGAGACAAAAATACTATGGACAGAAGACCCATTGCATTAACTCACCTGAAAGAGGTTGTTTGGGTGTGGGGGTTCTCACACAATATAGAATAACCTTCATCTCCACTTATGTATTTCATACAGAGCAGACTTTTTTGTCCACAAGAAAGATCCGTGGAATAGCAAAGAGGTGTTTGTGTTTATTGTGCAATAAATGATGATGTTGTGTCCATCTAGAGACTTTCCAAGGCGGTAGAACATTGAATGAACTATAGTTAACAGGCTTTTTATATTGTGTAAGGTTACTTTCTTCTAAGGCTTTTAGTTACTGATTAACTGTAGCTGAAAGCTGAACACTATCAGAACAAACAATCCCTGCATTTTTCAGAAAGCGCTGCTTTTCTTCCTAAACAAGGGGCTTCAACTTCCAGCAGAATGATGCAAGCCTCACAATGAGATAAAGCAGCTCAGACTGAAAAAGGTCTTCACTGTTCTATTTCCCCTATTTCTGCCTTTACCTCTTCAAATATCAGAATAGAGAAGAAGGAGGTGGCAGACCAGGTAGAGGCTTGTGTTGGTTTGGAATTCCAAGGCACACCGGGCCTCCTACTTGTACAAACAGTGGGGAAAAAATGGGAACATTTTCCGGGGGGCCATGGTTCATTCACAGGAGAATAAGGGTTTGTGGGTGGGTTGGAGGATTAAGCAGTCAAATCCCACATCCCACCCAACCCGAGGAGCATTCCACAGGACTGTCCGAATGCCCATCATTAGACGAGACCACCTGCTGACAAATCAGGACCCCCAATGCTTCAGGGCTGCTGTACACACTGTACAGACATCTGTGATATGTTGAAAGGTAAAGCACAGCATTACCACCACTGTCCAATAGGCAATGGAGCATGTTACGGCTATTGTATGTGTTGAGTAGTACAACAGGGTCAAATCATGACAGGGATTTATTTAGCGTAGCAGAAATGATCTCTAACGTGCAGAATAAAAAGCGACATGGCAAAAAAGTAGAGGGTGAGAGAGAGAAAGAGGGAGAGGGAGAAAGGAAGAGAGAGAGATAGGGAGTGATGAAGACAGTCCACTAACAGTGAATGCCTTGGGGAAAAGATTACACTGGTTTTGAGTGCAGTTGGAACAAAGCAGCTGATGAACAGTGCAAGGCAGGTAAGATCTCCCTGTATGCCCCACACTTCTACAAGAGGGCTTCCTACTCATACCACACACCAACCCCACCCGCCTCTACCCCCCACCCCCCTTTGCCATCGACACGGCGGCGGAAAATCTGGAATGACAATACATGGACCTTTTTCGGCGTTCTGTGTTCCACACAAAATCTGTGGCCCTCCGGGCATTTTGTTCAGAGAGAGACTGTGACTTCATTGTGTTTCCGAAGGCATCGTGAATGGCTCAGCTTGATTCTGACACATTATCAGAGTACTCTACTCCACACATCCGCAGAATATGAAAATGTTTCAGCGAATAGCAGCCCGGAGGAGACAACAATAAATAAACACTGTGTGCCGAGGGCTTTCCGCTTATCAGTCGCTGCAAGGTGCTCTTTCAGCTCAGGAGCCAGGCTTTTCCTTGTTCCATGTCTTAATACAGCCACAGAACACCTATGAGGACAGCACAGGGAGAGATATCCATACCGCGTATGGCTGCTTTGCGCCGTAGTAAATATGCCTCTTGGCGTTTTAAGAGCTTGTCGGCTTGTGTGAGATGTTCTAAACACTTCTGTCTGAAGGAACCCGTTGCCAGACAAAAGGCTCGAGCCAAGTGACACCACATAAGGCTAGAGTAGCTCGTAGTGCCACAGCCCAGTACTTTGAATATGGGTGGGTAAAACGGGTATGAAACATGATGCCTCAAGACGTCTATTTTCACAAAGCTCTGGTTGCTCTCCTGTGAATAAGCCATGACTAACAGCCCTGCCATTCCCTACCCACACCTGTACAAAACATTCATAGGCACTCCCCTCTCCCCCAGCCATTCTACATCACTCATCTTCCTGTTCCCTCCACTTTGTGCTTTGCAAAGACACTGGGCTAGATTGGCTTAGCACAAAGCCTTTTTTCTTTCCAGCTCTGACAATGTGCTCTCTGCCGCGCATTCTTCAGTCCATCCCAGCTATTGAAAATGTCAAGAATGTGGAGAAGGGAGAGGAGGGTACAATGAGCGCCACGGCAGGTAGAGTCTTGCCCCGCTGTGCTGACATCCTGCAGTCTCCAAGGTGGCGGTGGTTGCAAAGAGGATCAGACCTGACTCTCTTAATTTAAACTCTGCACTGGAAACAACTGCCTCAAAGCTTACGGTCCACCACGAGGCATGGCAACCAATCAACCAATCGTGGTCTGGCCTGCTGATCTGGTGGCACTTTTGTCGCTGCCATGGGTGGGGCCTGGGGGACGGTATCACTGTGGTATTGAGTGGCTCAGTCCGCGGCTCATTTCTACATTGCCTTCAGTGTTTTGTCTTCTGACTGGAGGCAGGGGGATGGAGGAGTGGTTTGGGGCC
>JAODUK010056807.1:0-18295 GCA_027564635.1 Typhlichthys eigenmanni
AATGTTTTTAACTGTAAAGCACGTTGAGTTGCACATTGTGTATGAAAGGTGCTATACAAATAAAGTTTATTATTATGTGTTTATATATGTATGTATATATGTGTGTGTATATACGTGTATGTGTATATATGTATGTATGTATGTGTATATGTATATGTATATGTATATATGTGTATATATGTATATATATGTATATGTATATATATATGTGTATATGTATGTATATGTATATGTATGTGTATATATGTGTGTGTATATGTATGTGTGTGTGTGTATATGTATATGTGTGTGTGTATGTATATGTGTATGTATATATATGTGTGTGTGTGTATGTATATGTGTGTGTATATATGTGTGTGTGTGTGTGTGTGTATATATGTGTGTGTGTGTGTGTATATATGTGTGTGTGTGTGTGTATATATGTGTGTGTGTGTGTGTATATATATATGTGTGTGTGTATGTATGTATATATATGTGTGTGTGTATATGTGTGTGTGGGGCGTATGGCTCCACTAATCAACATACCCTTCGGCATAAAACAACAGCATCGATGGATGTAATTCCTGGTCTCCTCCTTCCCACGTGCACACTCTGCGTGTGTGCACACGTGCGCGAGCAAGCACAGACGTCTCAGATGTGTGTGTGTGTGTGTGGAATCATTAAGAATCTTCTAGTCTGGATGGAGACATTTTCCCCGTGTCCTTAAGTGGCGTCCGGAGGTGACGGTGGATAAACAATGGGAGCAAACACACACTCCCACCAACATTGATCCCAGAGTCCCCTCTCCCCCTCCCCATAGTCACGGCCAGCGCCACATCGATTCCACCTGCACTCAATTTATATGAAAGCCAAGCCACGGGACACCCCCCTCTCCCCCTCCCCCTCCGCTTTACCAGGGCTGACAAAAAATGATAAATGACCGCCGAGCCCCCTCCCTTCCTTTCCCTGCTCTGCTTTGCAATGGCGGTCTGTAAGACTACAAGCCAATTTCTTCCGCCAGAAATCCAATAAAGTCAACTACCCCTTTCTCCAGAGTGCGTGTTTGGGTTTGCCGAGGTGGGGCAGAGGAGGCTTATTGATTGGCCCACGTCCTCCTCTCTAATCCCCCCCACCCACACACACACACACGCACGGGTGCAAACGCGTCGGCAGTGCGACTCGGTCCCCGCAGGGCGCCCATATTGCGTGAGATCGCATCAACACGCGCAACGAAGTATTCTAATGCCTTTCCACAGCATATGTGTTGACGCCCCGCCCTCCTGCCGCTCCTGGCTAATGGTCTGTGCTGTCACTCAGAGTGAGCGAGAGGGAGAGAGGAGTGGGGAGGGGGGGAGAGGGCGAACTGCATGGAAGGCCTTGAAAATGGGGTCAGTTGCCCTGCCCCTCTCATTGACTTAGCCAGTGCGTTCTTTTGGGGGTAAAGCATCTGAATAACCTTGCCTGCTGCGTAAGCCACATTCATCATTCGTATGGCAATTACGTCTGACACCACGTCTCCACTCCATATTGGATTTGTTGTCATTTTGTAAATAATCACAATTTGACTCTTAATTGCTCTCCTTGCTTGCCTGTATTATGGCATTTGTTTTTACTGTAATCCAGGTCTCGATCGTTCCTTTTTAATATAGCCCTGCAAGTGAATACGCAGCAATTGACCGGCCAGTGAATGGATAAGGTCAGTTTTGACCTAGACCTAGACCTTAGCACACTGATGCAGCAGGCTTACATGCCCAGCAACTGTCTCACCTAGATCCGTATGCTAGGGTGGAGCTAGCTAGTCCTAATAGTAGTCGACACTGATGTGAACGTCTCTGCGGTGGATAAATTAGCAGTTAGCATTCAGCTCATTGGAAAGATTAAACTATGTAATGTGGCTTATTTTCATAAATTCTTACTGTTAAACGGACGCTGCTTTGCAGAAGTGTAAAAATGGTGACCATTGCGAGCGTTGGCGTAGTTTAATGAGCACATTGTAAAACTGAAATAGCTCAGCAGAGCCGACGAAATGCAACCGGTGCGTCCCCCAACAACTGATGGTGTATTCCTGTCTACTTTCCCTTTATTGTATACAGTCCCCTCATCTGCAAATGGAGCACGAAGAGTCTGTAAATATAGGACTGTAGTAGCTAGCTGCCTGTGGTTATCAGCAGGGGGGGTGTGTGTGTTAATGTGTTTACACGCCTGTGTGTTAAAAGAGCCGTTTGTGAAGTTGTTTGTATCATTTTCTCCACTCCACTGTTCATTGGGGGTGGGAATCCCACATTGCGGAAAGCCTCCGTTTGACGTTTGGATTCCACTGTTTGCTCCTTTATGTTAACCCCCCCTCTGCCTCACATAGGCTGAAGCAGGAAAGAGATGGAGAGGAAACGGAACTGCATTCGACACTATTTCACGACATAAGCCTTTAATCGTGGCAGCCACAATAGATGGCATGAAATGTTTTATATTGACGAATGCCAAGGCGGGCTTAAGGAAAATCCCACGTCTGTGGTTTCTTAAATTGTAACCTGTCTAAGAAGGCAAGTTTTGCTATTCATCGCTTTTCGATACAGCAACAAAGAAAACCAGGTCTCCAGCCAGGAACACATAGGGTGCAGAATAATGCTAATGAGATTGAGAGAGAGAGGGAGTCATGACTGATCCTGTAGCCATCTTAAGTGGTTACAGCAAACTATTGCGCACAGTTTGCTTCCACTGTATTTAGATAAAGGGCAAAACTTGGAACAAACTAGTGGCAAAGGCATTTAAGTGCTTATTTGTTGCTGGCTACAAAATGAAACTGTAAACCAGGAACAGTTGCTATTCATAAGATAATAGAAATGAAATGTACTGTATGGGCCCCATGCAGTCAAGTGCTTACTTTGCACAAACAACAGGATACTCGATTATATACCATCATTAAGATACACAGTATGTGAGCAGTGGCTACTGCACCAATAAGACATTTTGCCTTGAAATGTGTCATATTGCACCACTGCACCTGTAGGCTTATTTCTTTGCAGCAAACCGAATTTCCTGCTTTACCAGCAATCCATGTTTTCCCTTGTCGAGCCCCTTCAAAGTGGGTACTGCTGGTCACACCTTGCCCATGCAGTGTTCAGATTAACAGGATTTCTTATTTAAGGATTACATTGGCCTTGGCCCAACCCGTTTCACTTTACCTTGACCTCTAGCCTGGACAAATCCGATAAACAGCGGTAACTCCCCAGGCTCACACATGGTTCTCGTAAAGAATCTTGTTGTTTTTTTCTCTTCCGTGTAGCCAATTAGTCGGGCCAGCCACTGTGTCTGCTGTGACCTGGACACTTAAAATATACCCAACCTGTGCGCCGAATAGGAAATGGATACCAAAGAGCAGCAGCCGTACAACTGTAGGAGGTTGTGGTCTCGCTAAACAGCCCTATCTACAAACCTAACCAAATCTAGTCTCTCGCCTTTTTACGAGCCCACCATGGATAATGCACGTTAGCCAAGCCGGGATGAAGGGGGTGTCCATCATTTTTATCTCTCATTCAGCAGGAAGGAGGACATGGCGGTACGGGTTAGTGGAGTAGAAGAGGCGCTGCTGGGTCTAGAGTTGCCTGGAGAGCCACCTCGCTATGAAGGTTTATTTGTAATAAGGATCACCTGCTGCTTAGTCCAGCCCCGGCTGTTGGCGTTAATCTAGTGCCTCCCCACACAAGACCTGCTATATTTAGTCTCGGTCAGCACAGCCACGGAGATGCAACAGCCTTGTCAGATGGAATGGGGGAGGGGGAGAGAGAGAGAGAGAGAGATAGACTAAGGGAGGGCGAGAAAAGAAAACGGGACATGCGAGGCTGCAGATGGCCGAAACTCTGCGCCATTTAGCCAAGGCGTTGTTGTTGCAGCTGAGGTCCAACTGGTCTCCCCTCATTTCGTCTGGCTGTGCGGCCCTGGTCAGCTCGTCTCCCTGTAGAGGCGGCAGGTTGGGTTGACCACCCACCCTGAGGAGACGGAACATTACTGCAGACTCTGTTGCCGTCACCTGCCATTGTGTACCCCGACATTTTATTCTGTCAGCGTCGCTCAGGCGCGATTCCGATAATGACGCCGATATGTTAATTAGTGTTTTCAAAGGCCGGGTAGATTTC
The DNA here is from genome assembly GCA_027564635.1 of Typhlichthys eigenmanni. Classification (NCBI taxonomy): domain Eukaryota; kingdom Metazoa; phylum Chordata; class Actinopteri; order Percopsiformes; family Amblyopsidae; genus Typhlichthys; species Typhlichthys eigenmanni. The sequence continues at coordinate 4,113 of JAODUK010056807.1, forward strand.
AAATAGATTTTAGCCTCAGGGGTGATTTCTGTTTTTTTTTCCTGCTCAATTTTAGTGCCAGTCTCCCTTTTCTTTTTTCTTTCTGTTCCCCAACCTCAAGATACAACACGCTTTCTCTCCATTTTCTTCTCGTGTGCTTCCCTGCACCCATTTCTTCTGTTTCGCTTGTGTCTGCCACCTCAATTTAGGGTTTTTATCTATAGCCAGCGTGCGCCTTTCCAGAGCTCTCGTGTGTGTATATATATACAGCTCTCTCCATCACCGAGAATGAAAAGGTTGGCTATCAAATCCGTATTAGTCTGCGGCCTGCCTTCCCTTTATGCATGAGTAGGAACACTGACTCTGCTTGGCAGACGGCGAGTCTCTCCGGTCTCTGAGCACATTTTTGGCTGCCCCTATTTTAATTTCTTTTTTTACCTCGCCGCTGTGTCTGCTGGTCATACCTTCCTCCAGGTTCCTCGAAAACATGAAAGATTCATGCTTCTTTTCTTACACGCTCCATTCTGTGTGTTGTCGTCGGGGGGGGGGGAAGAGGGGCGTCCGACAGTTGTCATTGCGTTGGGATGAGAGTGGAAGGTATTGTGTTTGGTGGTAGGGGTTTACCCACTTTTGAGATCCATTAGCCATTTTTCCATTCAGTGCTAATACAATTCTGTAGTACGCATTCACACCTCCATTATAGGTCTAATGTAATGTGTGTCTGGCTAGCCTGACATTAACGTTAAACCCCTGCCCAATGTATCTGCTTTGTATTTTCCCTCATGCTCATTCTGTTACTTGGCTAGAAATACCCACAACTCCTCTTTTTCCCGCCATTGCCTTGCCCTCTTTTTTAATAATAATAATAATTTAATAATATTTTTTTTATAAGTTGCAGCTCTTGCAACAGAGTGTGAAGGTTAACTTCAGGGGTCGGTCATTACCGCTGAGAGTTGGGCAAGTCTTCCAATAGCGCATCCCCCAACACTGTTTGTGTTGCCTCACAGTTTAATCTGCTCCCAAGCCCTGTCAACAGTATCATTAGAGCCACTGCACAGCCATTGGCTACTTGCAGACCTTGGCCGCAGATAACGCGGGCCTTATTCTGATTAATCATCAGCAGAATATTGCGTTTGAAATAATCCCCCCTCTTAAAAAGAGCTCTTAGCGTTGCAAGACAAGCCGCATTATTGCAGGCGCGATCAAATGATTCCCCAAAGCTTGGGCATAAACCTAAGAGCCGAGACAGGAGGCGAAAGCATTAATGCCCTGTGGAACGAGAGTAAAACTTTTAGCCTTCCGGGAATCTCATGCCGATCTTTAGTAGAGCCTGTGTCTCTCGCTGTGCCTCTCGCTGTGTCTCTCGCTGTGCTTTCCGCAAGATAATCGTGCTTTGATATGCCGAAGCACGGACCAGACTCCTGCAAGCGAACAAGCAAAGCACGGGGGATCTTCAAGCGACCAGGGCCGCCGTTAAACATTCTCTGAACGCCCACCACTGTTTTTCAAGCCCATTCTTTACATTAGAGCCTGCCTTTTCTGTGAAGGAGGATCTTTGAGGCGGCTCAGAAGAAGAAGAAGAAGAAGAAGAGAAGCATGACTTCAACTGTACTCACGTTAGGGAGGCTCTAACCGTGTATTTAACCCACCCCACCACGATGACAACATTGAATTAGGTTCTACAGTCTTTCCTTTAAGCCTTCTTCTACAATGGGAGTTAATGTGCACATTCTCCCATTGCTTTCTCCAGCAGTATAGAATGATATCTAATGATGATCTGCTATATAGCTTGACAAAAATCCATAACTCATTATGATTCGGCACAATTGAAAGGTTAGCACAGAACTCGCACATATAAGTGGTCGGGTTTTCTCTTCCCGCTTGAATGTTACTGTTAATCTCTCTTTACATTTAATTAAGCCTTTACGATGGCTCCTTGAAAGCCATTTAATGTGTCTTTGATGGGTTTAGATGGACACAGTGGTTGTCATGGAAGGTCTACGTTTTGACCAGTCTCTGACGTCCTATTGTGGTATCGGGTTTTATAATGGCGTCTTGGTGGAGGGTGGAAAAAGCCACAGCCCTTCTGCTCGATGCTTGCTTGCTTTAAACACGCAGAAGGCTTCCATTTCACTGCCACAAGCACAGCTACAAATGGGGAACTGGTGTTCTCCATTATAAAACCCTCCACACACATGTGCGTGCGTGCAAACACAAATATCACATGCGCAGTGTGGGTTAATCACATGTTTGCCAGCTTTTTTTATTTTGTTTTAACCGTGGTGTCTTTGACAGAAAGTTGGACGTCAACCAAGCTTGCCATAATGCTACAGTATGATTGGTTCAGGTTTATTGATACGTGCAGAGGAGTTGGGTTGGCCAGCACCAGATCCATGGAAAGAGCAGAGTTACGCCAACGGAAGATTGACATTTTCAACGGTCACATGGTTCATGGAGAGGCAAACCCTATGGCACAATAGTTCCAGGAGGTGCTTGGTGGGCAATTTGAATATATATATACAGATGTATAAATTTTTTTTGGTAATTAGTAGTGAATAAATGCACAGATTTACATTTAAAATAGATATTATAGGGTAATTTTAGTATTTATGCTAACTTCCGGGAACTATTTTGAGGCTCTGTCTCTCACCCCCTCCCCTCCTTACGCGCGCACGCACGCACACACTCCTCTACCCGTCTTGCACTCAATTTAGGCCCTGCTACATAGGGGTTGTGAGGGAAATAAAGGAGAGTGTCCCCTCCAGCAATGGCTTCACTTTACATGCAGTCTCAGAGTCATGTCGGACTGGAAGAAGGAAATTGGCTTGCCTCAGGGCTACGTTGTCACACTCATTCTGCCTATCGATAGTGTGTGTGCGTGTGTGTGGTGTGTGCATGCGTGTGCGTGCGTGCATAGGGGGCTAGATGTCTGTATGGCGGAATTGGCAGCTCCGATAGCGTGTAGGTGAATGCAAGGACTGAATAAACTTCAGAAGCGTTGGCAGTCAGTGAAATCCAAACGCCTCCCACACAGTGCTAAACCCTGCGCGGATCACAGAATGTGTTGCTGTGGCTCGTTCAATCCAAGGCGATGCCGCGGTTCACTCTGGGTTTGTGTTACTTACAGGTGTTGTTCATGGTATTTTATTTATTTCTTTATTTAACTGTTTTCCCTTTTGTCTATGCAGGTCAGCAGATCCATACCTGGAGCAGGGTTGGCAGTGGCTCAGCACTGTAGAGATGACCGCGTGGCCTCTTGTCCTCCAGAGACCATCGGACCCTAGCTGGGGAGTTATTTGCTGGTCTGCGTAATGGACAGGTGACGGGAGTTTGGACACGGCCATCCCCCCTCCCCCCCCCCCCTCCCCCCTCCCCCACCCCCACCCCACCTTTTTCTTTTTTATTTTTTTGTTCTGTTCTCGCCTCTGCCAGTGATGCGGCCCTGCCGGCCAACCTTCTGAGGCTTGAGCGCACAGCGGTGTGGTCCGAGGCCCCCCTCCTCCTCTGCCATGGTGACATAAGCAGCGCTACAGCATGAGGGCCAGCCAACGTGAGAGCGTCTCCTTCCTTTCTCCAGTAGCCGCTGCCGCAACTGCTAGCGGCGTTGCCCGCACGTGTTAGCGACACAACCCCCGCGCGTGCGCGTTAGCAACACTACCCGCACGCGCATGTTAGCCAACATAATCTGCGCGTTAGCGATACTGCCCGCGTGCAAGCGTCTGTTACCGACGCGCTCCCCTGCGTAGCAACTCCACTCGTTCAAGCCACTTGTAGAAACCCCGCCTAGCGACACAGACAGTTAGCGGGCTGTGCTGGGCCGACGAGGCGGGGGGGCGGGGGTTGTGCAGGGGACGAGACGATGCTGGGATGTGTGACGCGCCTCCGCCGGCTGGTCCGTCTCCTCCCGCTCCAGACCTCCCTGCTCCTCCTCTTCCTCTTCTGCGCCGTCAGCGTCTTCGTCTCGGCCTACTTCCTGTATGGCGTCAAGCGGGAGCTTGAGCCGTCGGGCGGGGCCACGTCCGGTGCCGATGGGGCGGCGGCGGCATCGTCGTCGGACTCGGACGACGCCCGGGTAACGCCCTCGCGCCTCTTCCTGCCGAGGGGCGCGATGGGCGGGGCCGTGGCAGACCCCCCGGGGGCCACCAGAACGGACCCCGTGGTGCTGGTGTTTGTGGAGAGTCAGTACTCTCAGCTGGGCCAGGAGATTGTGGCCATCTTGGAGTCCGGACGTTTCCGTTACCGGACCGAGATCTCCCCCGGGAAGGGGGACATGCCCACGTTAACGGACAAGGAGAGGGGCCGCTTCACGCTGGTGATTTACGAGAACATTCTCAAGTACGTCAACTTGGATGCCTGGAACCGGGAGCTGCTGGATAAATACTGTGTGGAATACGGAGTAGGCATCATCGGCTTTTTCAAGGTTAGGACGACACACACACACACACACACACCCCCACCCCCCCCCCCCCCCCCCCCCACCCCCCCTTTACTTACACCTTCTGCCCTGTCCATCTGGCTCTTTGGTCTCCAAGGAGACGGAATTCACAGGTTTGGAAAGACCTGCTTGTTTCACAAAGTCCCAGTTCTGTTTCTCTCTCTCTCTCCCTTATATTATATATATATACACACACACACACATATATACACATATATATATATATACACATACATACACACATATATATATATATATATATATATATACACACACATACATATATATATACACACATACATACATATATACACACATATATATATATTATTATTATTTAATCAATAACAACCGTGTGGGCAGTTAGAGAACGTGGGTGAGTGTTAACTAAATAACAGTACTTTTCTCAAGCACCCACATAGTCCTGATGGTAAAATGTTAAGCAAGCCTATTTCAACATGTCAGTGGAGATGGTGAGAGAATGGGAGAGGGACTGTTTTGGGGGCGTGGAGGTGTGGTGTTGGGTGGGGGGTGGTTGGGTGGGGGTGCTGGTATTTGAATATTAAGAGTCCTCGGGTCGTTGCGTCTGTGTAGAGGACTTACTTTATAGCTCGAGGTTGCTCGCCCGCACTGAGAATTCCTAACGTGGCAGATTAGTTATAGCAGGTTGATGCTGCCTCTCCAAGTCAAGTTTGAGGAGGGTTTCCACACGGCTGCATTACATTTGGGCGAGAGGGGGAGGAGAATTTCTATCAAACGTGTTTCTGTCTTCATCTCGCTGACACAACGAATCTCCCCTGTGAGCTAAATCACTCTGTGTGTGTGTGTGTGTGTGTGTGTGTGTGTGTGTGTGTGTGTGTGTGTGTGTGTCTCTCTCAATCAATCAGGCTAATGAGAACAGCTTGCTGAGTGCGCAGCTGAAAGGCTTCCCCCTGTTCCTGCACTCCAACCTGGGCCTGAAGGACTGCACCGTCAACCCCAAGTCCCCCCTCCTCTTCATCACGCGGCCCGGCCAGCTCTCTCCGGGCCCGTTGCCCGGCGATGACTGGACCGTCTTCCAGTCCAACCACTCCACCTACGAGCCTGTGCTGCTGGCCAAGACCCAGTCGGCGGAGAGCGCGGCGGCAGCGTCGGCGGCGGGCCAGAGCGCCGCTCTGCTGCCCTCCGTGGTGCAGGACCTGGGGCTGCACGACGGCATCCAGCGGGTGCTCTTCGGCAACAACCTGGCGTTCTGGCTGCACAAGCTGGTGTTCGTGGACGCCGTGGCCTTCCTGACGGGCAAGAGGCTGTCGCTGTCCCTGGAGCGCTACGTCCTGGTGGACGTGGACGACATCTTCGTGGGCAAGGAGGGCACGCGTATGAAAGTGCCCGACGTCAAGGTACGGTCGGAGTCTCGCCACTCGGCAGCCGTCTTTGAAACACCTCCAGGCAGTTGTTAGGAAGACCGTATTGAAATGAATTGGGGGAGAGCCCTGACATATAAACTGCATGTGTACAATCGCCAGTCAATGATAAAAACTGCCCCAAAATAAGGCTTAAAAAGCCACAGGTTGTACTTCTAGTACGCAGCCACACACATCGGCTGACGTCAGCGCAACCGCACGATTGGTTGAATAGGTTAATACGTGGCAGTTTTAAAGCAGACGATTGGCTCCTTGAGAGGGAGGTGTGGGATATGTTTGTATCGTGAGGCTAACATACCCTACACCTCCCAGACTGTTCATCCAGTCAACTGCGAAGATTTATTTATTATTTATTTACATGCCGTATACAAACATTTTTGATGCACGGCTCCCCAGACTTGCAATCTGGCATCTCAGGTTAAGGATATGTACCTCCAACTGTCACATTTGTTGTTTCAGAATTCTCTAAGTGGTGTGTGTGTGTGTGTTTGTGTGTGTGTGCGTGCGTGCACGTTTGGGTGGCTGGGTAGCTTAATACTGTCCTTGCCCATCTTTCTGCCCTGCATCTAAAAGCCTTTGAGCGCGTGTAAACATGAAAGATTTCAAACTGATAAAGATAATCAAAGATTAGAAATGTTTTTCAAAACAATACTTGAAATTCTGTTATCAGCTTGCAACCAAAATTAAGAAATAATAAAAATATATATTATTTTATATTTACAATTTATTTGTCTTCATTTCGGCTTTTAGCAATTGTCTTTGATGATTTACATTTATATTAGTAATGTGTGTTAGCCGTTACAGAATGCATTTTTCTAACGGTATGACCTGTTAATTTATTGACAAATGTACTAATTCTAAGTCACTTCGGATAAAAGCGTCTGCTAAATGCTGTAAAATGTAAATGTATTTGTGTCTGTTTGAAGGACACAAATACGATACGATTTAAGCAAATTGCAGTGCCGATCATGACACACAGGTTAACAACCCCTGGCGTGGTCTTGGCTGTGAATCAGGTGGAAAGTTCTGGGTTCCATTCCAGACACGGGCCTCCGTTGGACTTTGTTTGATTAATATACCTAACCCCTGACTGCTGCAAAATAGTTGGGTCAGATTACTATACAAATATGGGCTGCATTTATCCCTTTCAAATTGTATTTGTTGGTGAGTGTGCTTGTGTGTGGTTAACAGAAGAAGAAAAAAAGTTTAAATGAACATTTACCCACCTCTGAGAAGCACACAAACACACACATGCCGTCCCCTACTGGTTGTTTGAATCCACCCAAAAAGAAAGTTTCCCCCAAATGGGTTCGTCCCGGTAGACCGCTCAAAGCTGACAGAGCCCAGTGCTCGCATCGACACAGAAGCTCTGCCGGCATGAATATTTCAGGGGCCCAGCGACACACACAGAATATCTGAGAGCTCCTTTCCTCCGCATCCCGTCGGACCCAAATAAGCTCTCGCATACGCAGGCAGTGGGGCGGGGGGGGTGCGGAGATGAGGCATCAAGGCCGTCTCGCCCGCCGCACGACAGCAGGCCGCTCGGAACCAATTGCACCCCGACGAGAGGAGAGAACGCCGCGGGAGCGAGCGAGCGGGCGCTCACGCGCGTATTCTCCGCCAGCGCGGAGATCAAATGGAACAAACACACAAATGAGAGGGAGTGTAGGCTTTTCAAACGGAATGGATATAGGAGAGAGAGAGAGCTGTCTGGGTGAAGGGGGGTGGGGCCCGCGCGCACGCAAGCTGTCACGTCGTGTGTTGAGGCACGCACGTCACCGCAGCAACAGGCGCTGGGCAGGGCATTGTCTCACTGCTCCACCCTTGTGTTGTTTCAGGCCCTGTTGGAGACGCAGAGGGAGCTGCGAACGCAGGTGCCCAACTTCACCTTCAACCTGGGCTTCTCAGGGAAATTCTTTCATGCCGGTAAGTCGCTGTGGCAACAGACGCCCCGAATGCGACGTCGCAAAATGTTTTTTTTTCTTTTATTTAATGCTTTGGTCTTCATGGGGTTTTCATCCTCCTGTCTCACTATTACCAAGTTTCTGTCCATCTGCATTTGCACATATTAAGTGAATTTCCAAAAAGAGAGTTAGTTTCCATCAAATACTCCGATGCTTGTATGCTGAGGAGGGCAGAATGACATTATGTAATCAAAAGACCAGCCAACAACGGCAAAGAGATTGGCTGTGACTTGTCGAAGACAGATATTGTGTTGTAGCTGTACACATCTTTCCGTAGCTGTACACATCTTTCCATTGCTGCATCACATCCAATATAGTGGTGATGCTGGTTTCATCTATTGTATCCAGAAAGAGCCACTCTTGTGGCAGTTGTGTTGCATTCCCCATCTCTTATTGGCTAATGGGAGTGGCAACATGTGACTTTAGTTGTCATAAAAAAACATTTATTTATGTACATGCGTTATATTCAGGTGTTTGTGGTATCAACATGTACCCCACACACACACACACACACACACACACATCCTCTCCCCTGCAGGTTCGGATGAGGAGGACCTGGGCGACGACCTACTGCTGTCTTACGTGAAGGAGTTCTGGTGGTTCCCACACATGTGGAGCCACATGCAGCCACACCTCTTCCACAACCAGTCCGTCCTGGCCGAGCAGATGCTGCTCAACAAGAAGTTTGCCATAGTGAGTGAAAATCTGAAAAAATACATCTATCCAGAACCATGCTGGGGAGACCCTCCCCCCGCAATCCCTGCAGCTGTGAAATATTAAAGGTCCCTGATCATAAAATGCACGTTTTTGTCTGAAGGGACCAGAAAGGGGGTGGGTTTTCAAATATGCCTGACTTGTCAATTAGCTTGTCTGGGGGAAGAAGATCTTGTAAAACAGCTTTGGCTGCAGGTGACAGAATATCTGTGTTGTAAACAATCGTCTTTGACCTGTTAGATAGCCAGTTAAGTTTTTATATATATATATATACACACACACACACACATATCCACATACATACACACACATATACATACATTTTCTTTTGTCGCGCAGGAGCATGGCATCCCCACTAACATGGGCTATGCAGTAGCGCCCCACCATTCTGGGGTCTACCCAGTCCACATACAGCTGTACGATGCATGGAAGAAGGTCTGGGGCATCAAGGTGACCAGCACGGAGGAATACCCCCACCTGAAGCCTGCGCGCTTCCGACGTGGCTTCATCCACAGTGGCATTAGCGTAAGTTCATACACACTAATGTACAGTATAGAAACAGAGTGCAAGCTAAGGTGTGGTCTAGCTATTGTAAGCTAATTGTTAGCTATCGCACTTTGTCAAATTCACCAAATATCTCCTTGCATTTCGCTATCTCAGTGTTCTCTGTGCGTGCTGAAGAAAAGAATCTGGCACTTCTACACAGTAATGTCTCCGTAAATAGGAACATAAACAAACACCGCTCATAACAACAATGTCCATGGCTGCGCAGTGTGTTTACATGTGTGGGGCGGAGCTTGGGAGGGAGTAAGTGAGTTTTGATTTGAGTTGAAAGTTGGCAAGCTTACTCAAGTGACTAACCTTGCCTTTAAGGCCCACCCACACCGGGAGGGGAAATAATGTATTTCTCTCCATTGACTTTGTCGTCATTGTGGACAACCCAGACTGCTCTACCTAAGGTAAAAAGTCCAGAAGTAAGTTTTCATCTGCTGCCGAATCAAATAACGGATTTTAAGGAGAGAAAAGTGTGTACAGGCAGTAAGACGCGACACATCAGCAGAGAGAAAAGTGGAAAACGGACACTCAGTTTGCCTATGTGTGGTAAATGTTTGGACACAGGGTTCCTGCACAGAATCCTTTGACATGGTGAAATGGTGACTGGTTTTATTGCGAGGTAAAACAAAAGATAATAATGTGATGCCGATTGTGTTGGACTCCAGTTGGGCTTCTGGGCATGTTTCAGTTTTATGTTAGCAGACAAAGTTAATAGGAGGCGCCTTCACGCAGTGGAAAGTCAATGGAGAGCGATTAAATGCCCCCTCCCCACATTCCGTGGGTGTGGTTATGAAGTGTTGCACTCTACATCTGTACTACAAACAGCGCCACGGTCTCGCTCTCTGCCTCCGCTGGGCTCGTTAGTCTTCCAGTGCTGCACCTGCTGTTGCTAGGACCGGATATGGTTACATGGACACAGCACTCTTAATTAGTGTGCCTTTCGAAATTACACTACTGGTGTGATCCCACTAGTAACCTGGGTGAATGTCGTTTTTCCTTTGTCGGGGTGTTTTTTTCTGAAAAGAACAATGTGACAACTATGAGAAGCTGCTTGAGGCTATCTCCTTGTCAGGCAGAAGATGCCAAAATAGTTTGACAGATGCCGTTGATAGACTCAAAGGCTTCAGGGTGATTGAAGAGGGTTTTTTTTTTTTGGTTTGTTTTTTTAGTGTTGTCTTGAATCAGAAGGTGCTGTAACAAACCAGTGTAGTGTCACATTTGAGTGTCCTTGCGTTGTGATCTGTGCGAACAGAAACAGACGACGACGTTGAAATCCTTTCAAAGATGCTTTGGAGATACCGCACGATGTCAGTTACAACGTGGACTGTATACTCAGTGTAATAAATAGATGGAGAAGGTTGCATTAGATGATAGATTACACAGATGTTGTTCCAACAGTTATAACACTGATCTGATTTAAGAGTCGGAAATAGATATGCATACACTTTAGTGTTGCTTTAATGGGATTATGATTTAATAATTATTGTCCACTGACTATTTCTCATCACTCTGGCTCGTGTTCTAGTCCTGTTTATTCGTGAATAACATTTTTACTCTACTACTGAACTGACCATTACTACAGAACTGAGGGGGTGAAGGGAGGTTTTGGGGGGTTCGCCTAGGGCACCATTTCAGTCAGCTAGCGCTGCTCCTGAACCAAGCTCTCTTTGTCCTTTTATCTTCCATTCATCTTTGCCTCTTCACCTCTAACGTCTTCTCCCCGAGTTGTCGAGCAGCGCAGCTTTATTTGTATCACCGTAGCAACAGAGGCTTTAAAAAATATATAGAATCCTCTCATTATTTCTAGTTTGGAGCTGGATGATTCTCTACAGCAAGAGATGGTACCGTTACCAAGTCGATCACTCTTGCCACCACCTCACCTCTCGGCGAGATGCTCCCAGCTGGTTTCACCAGAACAACAGTGGCTGACACCTCTTGCAGCAACACAGTCAATATTTACACACAACCAATTAGCCCTCTAAACTGTGAATTGTAGTTTTTTTTTTTTTTATTCTCCCTTTTGTCAGAGCTCACAAGTACTTTAAAAGAAGCAGTGAATCAACACGAAGCGTTGGCATACCTGTTCGCCTTCAAGTTGAGCACATTTCAAGTGTCCAAAATGTATAGAACCTGTTGTGTTACACATCTGTGTGTTATGACCTTCTGTGGTTCGAGGACAGCATCACAGCCCCCTAGTCCACTCACTTTGCAGTGTCCATTCACACCGGCTGGGTGGTCTCTTCTGCTCTATTGTCGTCCTTGAGCTGGATCATTCTGAATGGACCGTCTCCGCTGCTTACTGATGTCTGATATTCAGTTCCCCCGACACCCCACACTGCAAACGCCTTCCTATGAATTTCCATATAGACTCGGGATGATAAGAGGTTTGCTTTTTGATAGATGAGCAGCATAATTTGGATGTTATTGTGAAAGCAAATAATGTACGGCTATTGCCTGGGCTGCCAACTGCTTTGTATTCTGCGTGCGCGTGTGTGTTTGAGTGTGTGCACGCGCGTGCGGATGTGTTTATTTCGTAGGTTTCATGGATTTTATCTTACAGGTGTTGCCCAGGCAGACGTGTGGCTTGTTCACACACACCATCTTCTACAAAGACTATCCCGTCAGTCCCAGTGAACTTGACAAGCTCATCAATGGAGGAGAACTGTTCCTCACTGTTCTTCTGAACCCTGTGAGTAGCACGTTAACACACACATGCACGCACGCACACATGCACGTGAACTCACCGCCCCGCCCCCAGGAGTTCTCATAGCGCATAGTGTTGAACAGTTTTTGTTAATGATTTATTGTGTATACATGGAATGACAGTGGTTTGTTTATGTATGCATTAATTGTTGGGGGTCGTGATTAGGGATGGGGTACGAGTGCTCGAGTGCTCGCCAGTGACGGCAATGCTCGATCAAACATTTGCATGATCGATCATAGCGCAAATTAATTGCGTGAATGGATTCGATGAATCTCACGTCTTCATGAAATAGAACTGAAGTCCAGTACCAAATAACTCAAGTGATGTTTATTTATGTATGGTTTTATTGTCAGAGGTTATGAAAAGTTGTTCATAGCTCTTTTCATCCCCACCCACAGATCAGCATCTTCATGACCCACCTCTCTAACTACGGGAATGACCGTCTGGGGCTGTACACCTTCAAGAGCCTGGTGAAGTTTGTCCAGTCGTGGACCAACTTGAAGCTGCAGACGCTGCCTCCCATTCAGCTCGCCCAGAAATACTTCAGCCTCTTCCCCTCGGAGAGAGACCCCCTCTGGCAGGTGTGGTCAATAAGCAGATGTCTAGCATGGGCTGACTGACAAGGCCAAAATATATCTTGGGTAGGGCGGGGCGACAGCCAGGCTTTCCGGAAGTCACCCCGCAAACACTTCAAGTGTTGAGATGTCCCTGAGCAGGACAGGTGGTCAGGTGGCCAGGTGTCTCTTATCCAACATAGTTTCAGTTAAACTGTAAAGAAAACTTGATTTTCTCGGGAAATAGAGAATGTCTCCGTTGGAGACAGCTCTGACTGTTATTTTAGATAATTTAGCTCTGTGGAGTGTGAACTGTGGCAAGAAACAAAGCGTGCGAGTGACAAGTGTGCAATACAGAGGCTGCAGGTTGCAGCGCACAGCTTCACTTAAAGCATGACAAACTGCAAGGAAGATAGCCTGCCTTAGCTATAGCCAACTACATGTCGTTAAGCTACTAGGCTAGTAGTTACCTTAAAAAGCTACATCATTTTGTTCCATTATATTGCTGCAACACGTATTACAATTAGAGGGCCTACATGCGCGTGTATCGCCCCCAGCCACAGCAATGAAACAAGTCGAGTGACAGCTGGTAACTTATCTAATGTCAAAAATCTGCCTGAATTATATTAATACTTTCTTTGGTTCGCTAACTTTAGCGCAACAGTAGGCCTGCGTTCATGTCAGGTTGTCATTTCTGACTTCAATAACTCACGATCAGAAAGTGCAGAGAAGACAGCAACGATGAATTCCGAACTGTTTTTACAGGGTCCACAGCGACCAGCTGTTTTCTTTAAATGCGCTATATATTGCAGTGGTCGTTTTGGCTTTCCAGTAGCAGAGCTACACGCATTTAGAGACCGTCAACAAAGTACACTGTAGTGGAGAACGGATGATTTGAAACTTCGATTCTGTTGAATATCCATATTAAATACAGCTATAATTTCTACACAAACCAGTGACCTTCCAGACATCAAAATGCAAATACATTATTATTAAGGGTAGTTTCTGGGGGATGGAGGGATTTATTTGAAAGTTATCCTTTTAAGAAATTACACCAGAACCAATGTTTTCAGTAGCCCAGGCAGGGGAAGGTCCGTGGAACCCCCAGAAAATGGGGAGATCCCCATTAACCTTTCCCCCCACAGATTAGTAGCAATTTCTTTTTCCAGACTGAGGAAACAATCAATGAAGGAGCATTGAGTTAAGAGTTGGGCCATTTGCAGCAATGCAGGAGAAAGGGCATTAGCTCTCCAAAACGGCATTGCTAGTGTTGTGAAATTCATGCATAATAATCGTGAAACCGTGATTATTCCTCAGACTATAATTGTACCATCAAAATGTCTAATCGTTGCATCCCTAGTACAAAATAAGCATTATAATTGTATGAAGGACGCGCCTATGTTTGTGTAGTTACATCGTCTGCCATGCCCATATAGCTCACTGATCTGTTTTTGTTAGCCTGTGATTCTAAATAATAAGTAGGGAAATATCACACTGTCCTGTTGTGTTTTCACATTTTTCATCTGCAACCCGTTGCTATTATTTGTTGTGCCTCTTCATTCATTCTCAGCTGGATTGCTTTTTTTCCTCATTTCCTCCGGATTCATAATGAAAGCAAATGAATAGTTTTCTTATTTGTGATTACAGGATCCTTGTGAAGATAAAAGGCACAAAGACATCTGGTCCAAAGAGAAAACTTGCGACCGTTTTCCTAAGCTTCTTGTCATTGGACCTCAGAAGACAGGTATGAGACAGTACTTCAGCTCCTCCTAAAGGCCAGTATTGGAAATGTGTTTAAATATGGATTTGTTCGGCTAGTATTATTTTGAGATGATTTACATTTCTTAAAAGCAGAGAAAATGCTTTTTTTTTTTA
>JAODUK010056838.1:0-18293 GCA_027564635.1 Typhlichthys eigenmanni
CAATACTAAAACATATATATTATTAATATTATTATTATTATTATTATTAACAGAGATATATATATATATATATATATATATATATATATATATATGTTTATTAATGTCATCATTACCGTTTCAATCTTATAAACACAAGATTGAGTTTGCGTTAAACATACTCTTTCTTACTTAAAATCAAATCCCGATGTATAATATAATATAATTTATTTAATTAATTTTTTCTATTCATTTTCTTTTTTTTTTATATATAACTTCTTAGTACAACACGTTAAAAGGCATGAAGAAGCCCTCTAGTATAAATTCCTCATGTCCTCAATTATACGCCAAGCAGGCAGAGAGAAGGGCGTTGCGAAGGAGGGACCAGCCTAGTCGGTAGCTGTCGCTATCTGTGGCGAGAAATCTAATAGACGCTTTCTGACACATCGACAGTTGACTAGAAGTACGGAGCAGTTTCGCCGCAATTAAATCAAGAGGAACAAGATCATCTAACAGAATCAATAAGTGGGATTTTGTCTTCCGGACGGTGGATTTGTGGATTGGGACACATAGCCTACACTTTACATAACCTTGAATAGATAACCCCTGGTGTCTTTTCTAAGTCATGACATTAAGCTTTTCTTCGTTTTCCATCAACGACATCCTCACCAAACAAATTGATGCTCGAGCAAAGAACCCCGCATGTAGCGGGCTGTGCGCGCCACAGCACCTCATCTGCAACGGGCAAGGTGGTTATGGCGACATGATTAACGAGGAGACAGACCGTGTTGTAGACCGTATCCACCTGAGACGACTTCCTCCAGAGCCCAGTTTGTCCCGTAGGAACTATCGACCCGACACCTCCAGCGAGGACTCCATGGGGGAGGAAACAGAGTGCACCGCACATGGAGAAGGTAAACTATTTCTTAAGTTCCATTAGGTTTTTGTGTATCTTTATAACTTAGCCATATGGTCTTTATCGGCCTTGATAATATTTTTAACAGAATAGATATAGTCAACCACGGTCATTAAAATTCAAACGTCAAAAGATGATATTGGCAATAACTCTTTGAGAATTTGTATTGTGTCGACATACAGTAGTGCCGCTTTAATGAATCGTATTTGTTCATTTAGTTTACTTTCACCACTGATTTTCCCAAACGCCAGTGGATGCACGAAAGGCAGATTCGTAGCCTATACGCATTTATCACATTACTTTTAATTGATGTCTTTTTATGTAATAAGTCATATAGAGGCGGTGCTTGGAGATAATGGAACCTGACTGCGGATGTCTTGTTTGTTAAAAGGTGTTTGCCATTTTACCACAAGGCCTTATATCTCTCCCAGACACCCTGGACAAGCACGTCCTCTATCTGAAGCGGAGTGAACCCCATAAAGCAGAGGGTAAAAATGAAGACTATAGGGAAACAACTAACATAAGACCCGGCAACCAGTCCCGCTCCAGTAACAAGAAGCGTTCAAGAGCGGCCTTTACTCATGCACAAGTCTACGAGTTGGAGCGTCGCTTTAACGCACAGCGGTACTTATCCGGTCCTGAGCGTGCGGACATGGCAATGGCCCTGAAACTCACTGAAACCCAGGTGAAAATCTGGTTCCAGAACAGGAGATATAAAACCAAACGGCGCCAAATGGCAGCTGACCTGGCAGCATGCAACTCTTCCTTCACGGTGGGAAAGAGAGTGGCAGTGAAAGTGCTTGTGAAGGACAGCGACAAGTACCAGGTTAATGAAGCAACAGTTCCCATGAGTGTGGGAATACCGCTGTACCCGGCCTACCAATACAGCCCCTATGTATACTGCTTCCAGCCATTTGTCTCAAACAGCACTTTATGTGGAGCATGCAACATCAACCAACGCTCTTGACAAAATAGCAAATGCTAAACGACTCTATTTGCATAATTTACGTCTGCTGACGCAACGATGTGTGAATGTAACTCTATTTTCCTAAATGACAACCAGGAACGGGCCATTTGAACACAACTGGACACTTAAATGCAGTGATTAGGCACACGAAACGCGGACATGTAATTGTCTTAACGAAAGATAATGTTACACATTAGACAGCTGTGGACATTTTTATTAAACGGCACTTTTGAGATTGCAATTATTGGAACGACTTCTATTATTCAATCTAAACGTGCTGAGAATAATTCTAGCTCAAATTCAATATTATGTTAGCTTCAAAATGTTTATCTGAACTGTGGATTTTCAAAACATGTTAAATAAATGTATTATCTCAGACAGTGACTGATAGGCCGGTATTAGCAGCCTATACGTCAAGATAGTGTAAATAGAATGCTTATATTATATTATATTATATTATATTATATTATATTATATCATATTATATCATATTAGGCATATTAATATGCCTAATTATAAAAAATGCACAATCTTAATTTTATGAAACAAATGAGTATTCCATTCTGGCAATATGGTGATGAAGAATATATGAGTACATAAAATTGAGTGGCTTCGCAAATATGGCAGGTTGACATGCAATCGTATAAAAAGTATTGTAACATTTTTGTATCCGTTTATTAATTGAGTCCATAGGCATACGTTAACTCCGACATTAGCAGAAACTCACTAACAATAACATGCAGTACAGAGTAGACATCTCCCTGCACATTCTCTGCACACTGTGATTTTCCCAATAACACTTATCATCAAAATGAGCCACGAAATCATCTAGAGAATTAAAATATGAATGTGTTCGAGGTAGGACAATATTGATAGAAAAAATAAATACATTATTAATAATACATAAGTATTATAATACATGTATTAATCTGTCAATTTGGTGTGAAAGAAGAAGTTTATATAAGGGAGAAAATTAGAGCCATACTGACAGATGGCAGCTGCAGTGGCATAAGTTCAGTGTAGCTTTAATTTTTTTATTTTTTTGCAGTAGGGCTGTAGGCTACATCGGGATTGGTGTTAGCACCAATGTGCTAGGCTGACTCATTGTCTACAATGCATAGGTAAGGTAAAGGTAAAGGTAAAGGTGCTTTTATTTTCACATACACATGTTGCGAAATTCATCCTCTGTATTTAACCCATCCGTCAAGGACGCAGTATATATCATGATCAGTTAGCAAGAAAAAAATAGAAAATAGAAGATCAATAGCAATATGCATGCCATGCTTAAATGGATAGAAAAAGGTAGGCCTAAAGCGTTCTAACACCACACACACAGATGGAAATCTACAGGTAACATAGCTATATTTTTTATCTGAAGAAGATACAATTATAGAATATTTTGTTGTTGTTCAGTCAAGAAGGCTTCTCATACTCAGAGCAGCTGCATGAGTCAGAGACAGTCAACATGCCATGTAGATGTTGGACCATTCTGCTGGGCTACACAAAACAGGTGACATCCATATGAAAATATTACACCCTCGTCCTGTGGAATATACTGTAGGACTCCTTGAAAGGTAAGGTTCAGAGTGCATATCCTTACTTGTGCCATGCCTAAAACGGTTCTGTTCCTTTCCGTTCAAAAAGCCAAACATATCTTTCAAAGTCAGTGGGGTGGAAATACATAAAGGTGTCCCAGGTTATTTTAGTTTACAGTTAATGATTACTAAAATAAAAATATAGGCTAATATTTTGAGCCCACCGACCACTATAAGAGCACTAAATAAACAGATGACTACATCAAAGAAACACAATACCTCACTCTTCCACAATACCTGTTTGACAGTGACACCTCACTACTGCACACCTTGTGCCCCAACATGGCACTAGACCAAGCCTCATTAATCTCTTTTAGATCAGAACAACCACTTCAAGATACCAAGTGGCTGGCATCACCGGTTTCTGGTAAGCAGCGTAAACAAATACCTAGCAGTGACTAATGATCACATCGCTCACTAATAAGTCTAATTATTTACATCTAAGCAGGGCTTAACTGTGTAATTGCAATTGTAATAGTTTGAACCATAAACAGTGAACTTCACCTTGCACATAAAAAAAAAGGCACAGCTAATGTATTCTCTGAAATGTGCATGTCACGTGTACTCTTAGCGTGAGCCTGCAGATGACAGGCAAGGATTTGTTTTTTCCCCTTCAGCCAAATGATGTAGGCTAATCGAATATACTGTAGGTTTTATTCTTTTTCTTCTTCATGGAATTCAACTGAATTCTAACTAACTAGTCCAACACTAACCTACCCTGTGGGCAGATGTTACCTGATTGACAGAGGCACACACCTCACACAAAGCTTGCAATGTCTGTGCCAACTGGTACAAAACCTCAAACCGCCCCTTTCAGCGCTGCCACAAAGGGCCACATCTACATTTCTCACTTTGCGGCATAGATATTCCTTTTCTGGATCTTCTTGCAAGTTTCCTCACAATCCACAGGTATGACTGTGTGGTGGAGAACAGGCTACACTTTGTGAGGGTGTGAACTTACAACCCTTGCCATTTATGCATGAATATGTAATACAGGTATGTAAACACATCCATGTGTATAGCCGGTGCTCTTCCCTGCATCCTGACATGAAAAGGCTTGTAATGCTAGCAAGAGAGAGAGAGAGAGAGAGAGGGAGAGAGAGAGAGAGAGAGAGAGAGAGAGAGAGAGAGAGAGAGAGATGTGGGAGAAAAGAATGAGAGGAGACAGATGTGGCTAAAAGAAGAACACTCTTTTCTTCCATAGCAGTCATGCCTGAAAATTCTACCACAGCATTTGAGATGATTGAGTGATTCAAATCAAGTGGAAACGGGATCATCTCCTGTTGTTTCTCATATACTGTACGCTGTGGCTATTCGTGTCTTTCTCAGATGGGTGGAATATTGTGCTAAGGGTTGGGTACGCTCAAAACATGAGCGACAATGCTCGCCAATCCTATGCTTGGCTGCTTCTTTAAAGCCCAGGACTATTGATGGAGATGTCTTACAAACGTCCCTGGGTGCAATTACACACTGCATTTCCTCTATGCCTCTCTCTGTAGAACAATGATTGAGAGCATTGTCACATAATTACTGCTGGCACTGTGGCAGTGCGCGTGTGTTTGTGTGTGTGTGTGTGTGTGTGTGCATGCGTGTGCATGTGTGTGTGTGTGTGTGCGCGCATGTGTGTGTGCGTGTGTGTGCGTGTAGCTGTCGTTAATGTGTTAGCCCAGGACAGACAAAGGGCAGGACTCAGGAAGGAGAAGAGTCATGGTTAATACCTCTG
Source organism: Typhlichthys eigenmanni (assembly GCA_027564635.1). Lineage (NCBI taxonomy): Eukaryota > Metazoa > Chordata > Actinopteri > Percopsiformes > Amblyopsidae > Typhlichthys > Typhlichthys eigenmanni. Next base: position 5,181 of record JAODUK010056838.1, read on the forward strand.
TTTGGAGACAGATCTGCTTCCCTTTGACCCTCTCTCCTAACTGCATTATCTCTCTCTCTTGTGCGCACATGCACACACACACACACACACACGCGCACACACGCGCACACACACACACACACACACACACTCTCACTCGCACGCCCACACACACACACACCGCTACATACACCACAAATAATTCCACCCAGAGGACTTTTTAGGCCTGTTCCAGAAACTATTAGCAGATAGCATCAGTTCATGTAGGAATGTAAACATTTACAGTTGGGCCAAAGACATCAACTCCCCTGCTGGGGGACATATCCATCACATATTAACCACATCATCCCTATTCCCTACCAGTCCACACCCTCCCCCCACCACAAAAACATGGCACATTAGTTCCAAGGGAAATGAAGACATTGCACCTTTGTGCTTCATTTTATCCCTGTCATTTAAGGTGGAGTCAGGGAATGCGAAAAAATATTTGAACTCAATAAAAACAAAAACGCCTCTCCCTTCAATGCAATAGGGTGCTCCATCAGAAGCTCTGCCGCCTTAATTGGAAACGCATTGTCAAGTTGATAGTGTTCTGTGGTGCGGTCTGCACCACTTTGTTTGTGTTGCCATTTATATATCCGAAAGTGTGTAGAAACACCAGATTTTGTTTCAGTGTGCACACATAATATACAGTACTCCATTCAGTCCCATAGTGGTTTTACAAGCAGTTAAGCCGTGAAGATTTCACTTGGCACTGTGAAAAATGGTATAAAACACAACAACCGTAAACTGACCTTCGTCAAACTCAAATGCTTTTGTTACAGTAATACAGTTACAGTAATCTGCTGACGCATGCATTTTGTTTGAATTAGCCCTTGTAGGAAAATTGTTATTAGGCAGGGGAGGAAGGAGGAAACTTGTGTGACTTATTAAATAAATAAATACATCTCTACTCCTCATATGACAGAAGAGAGTCATGTGAATTATTGTTATGGAATAATTAAATTTATCAATATACCTTTTAAAATATAATCCTGGCGTGGTGTCCACAGTGAGGTGCATAAAACACTGACAAATGAAGTTGTCCTGGGTGTTTGTTAAAGCTGTGGAAGGGTCATGAAGAGGATTAGGAAGGCCTGAGAGATGAGCCCACCCAGAATCTAGAGAAAAGGCTCAATAGTGTGTGTGTGTGTGTGTGTGTGTGCTCCCACGTGCGTGTGTGTGCGTGCGTATGTATATGGGATCAGGGCTACATTCAGATGATATAGATGGTGGTCCAGGTCCATCTTTTGCTGTTGAGATATTAGAGGGAACTTTGGTGATGGAATAGCCTGGTAAATAAAATTGCTTTAGTTTAGGTCAGGCTGGCTGATACGACATGCTCACACTGAAGCAATGGTTTACATTGCTTGTTCCACATGATGTGAGTTTATTTTGATTTGTTTATTTTTCGAGGAATAAACATATTTAAATTGTCAATTTTTTTAAGTTTCCAAAAATATTATATAATTAATTTTGAAATTTAAATACAGTAATACATTAGGTTTGCTAACAGAAACAAACTACTTTAATTAATGAAGTCAGGGAAAAAATCCACATAGCTTCTTTACCAGCTACACACATGTTCATGTCACTCATGACGATGGTGATGACGTGTGTGTGCACGCACGCGCGCGCACGTGTGTATGCGTGTAAGAAATCGTGTGCGGTTAATATCATGTGTGTATCTGTGGGAACAGTGTGGCCAAGGATGGATTTTTTGTTGAGCATGCATGCCTGTCCATAGATGGACAGTTAAAAGGGTTGAGATCTTCCAACCTTCTACATTTCCTCATGACTGCCCCCTCACAAACACACACAAAGAGAGAGAGAGAGACAGAGAGAGACAGAGAGAGAGAGAGAGAGAGAGAGAGAGAGAGAGAGAGAGTCACATACTCTACTCCTCAAGCCAGAGGAATTCCGATGTTTTAATTAGTGTTGATAAGCAGACACAAGCAGAGCACAGAGCAGATGTCACACAGGGAGACGTCTGCTATCAGCTGGCTGATAGAGGAGCTACTCAGACTAAGGCTGCACTTACAGCCTCTCTTGCGTGGACGCCTGCCCTGCTCCACTGCCACTGACAAGGACTCAGTCACACTTTTAACACATTGTTATTCCACCAGGGGTCTATGGCCCCCTGGGGGTCTGTGACGGAACTGCGATATGTCCCTTGGAATGTTTTTCAAACGTGCAAAACACATTAGTAAAAAAGAAACACAGTGCTTCTGGCCAATGTGTGTTGCAGTGTTCTGTATGGTTATATACAGCAGTATTCTGTATGGTTATATACAGCAGTATTCTCTATGGTTATATACAGCAGTATTCTGTATGGTTATATACAGCAGTGTTCTGTATGGTTATATACAGCAGTGTTCTGTATGGTTATATACAGTACAGCAGTATTATGTATGATTATATACAGCAGTGTTCTGTATATGGTTAGTGCATTAGTTTGTCTCTCTCATTTCTCCTCCTCTCTATTCCACTCTCTCATCCTCTCTATCCCCCTCTCCTCATCTCTCTCCTACCCTCGCTCTCTCCCCCTCTCCTCCTCTCTATCTCCCCCTATATCCTCCTCTCTCATACCCTCTCTCTCCCTCTCTCCTCCTCTCTATCTCCCCCTATATCCCCCTCTCTCATACCCTCTCTCTCCCTCTCTCAAGGCGGAAGTGTAAACACTTGTTCCCAGGCCTTTCCTGGTGTTCCCTCCCTCGTGAGGTCTGCTGTCCTGCTCTCCAGGAGAACTTGTTAACTCCACAAGGCCACACGAGCGGGACAGAAGCTCCCACAATATAATAATACAAGTCTAGCCTTGAACCACTTCTCCATGTCCGTACGTTTGTCATCACGGAGAGGTCTTGCTGTTTGTGTGCGCGCACACATGCATGCATTCAGATTACAAACGTGGATGTTAAGTAATTTAAATGAATATTACAGAAAGGTACAGTATATAGTATATAAGTATAGGATCATATAAGTATGTATATAGTGTCATTCTCACGCTGAACTAAACCTGTCAGTCCTGTCCTGTCCAATCCTTTTAACCGGAGGATAAACCTGCAAACAATCACTAGAGTATGAATTGCCTTCAAAACAAAACACTGTTCACAATAGCCATGATTGCAGTTATTACAGGGTGGAATGTGATGAGATATTCTCAATCAGTCTGAATAGAAGAATAATGAAATAGTTTATGTTGATTGCGGCTGGAAGGCATGGCAGCAGAGCTTATTTGACAGGAAAGAAGAGACAGCTTTCTTTTCAAGATCAAGTTCAAAGGCCAGGAGGCCTGTTCGTCCTGCTGTGTCCCTGACTGCACCTGTGCTGCTCATGCACACACACACACAATAACCAAAGCTTTCTCAATAGCATGAGCAATACTGTGTGTGTGTGTGTGTGTGTGTGTGTGCCTGTGGGTGTGGGTTGCGCTGCAGTTGCTGTCTCTGAAGGGCCTGTCAGGAGATCTCTGACCTTGTTTACCTTCTGAAGGAATTTGTCACAACATCCGAAGCAGAAGGGAAGGGGGCCTAGGAGAGAAAGTGTCCCGGACACCTGCAACTTCAGACCCTGCCAAGACTCAACTCCTGCAAGCCTGATTGAGTGCACATGTGTGCGTGTGTTTTGCTTTGATCAAGCTCCGCACTACAGTGAGGTAAGTATCTGTTTAGTGTGGGGATTCCCCCGTTGGCAAAATGTAAGTGACACCCACCCACACACTGAATTACCTTCCCCACCTCCTATTGAATCTATTATCTTCCAATCATATGCGTGTACCAGAGGAGTATTTTGCCAACAGGCAATGCAGGCAACTGCCTGGGGGCCGACCAAATACCCTTTTAGTTTGTTATCTCATTGTACTGTATGTTATTTTAGTTTAGTTTATACATTGAATAGGTTACTAGTTACATTATAAACTACTTGCAAAAAACGATATGATTATTGTGTCCAGTATACTGTTTGTTCACCATAATGTGTAAACCCAATCTATTTACAAAGGGGTCCAACAAAATCAGAGGTTAAATGCAATATTAGCAAATATTGAGATAAACAAGAGGACGTCCTGTTAACTATTGTAGGTGTATACCACACCTCATAAAGGGTCTAGGACGTTATTGCATGTGGTATTTTATTTTAGCACCAAGATATCATTGTTCCTAGTCCTATTTTCACAGGTACAGGGCTCTTACGCATGGTCATATACTATAAACACTATAGTTTTATCAGAAAGGGCAGGCCTGTTTTCACAGCAAATCCTCTGTGGCATACTTTTATTGTCTGAGAAGTGAGATGTATCTCGTTTCAAACTCTCTCACACACACACTCGCTGAGCTGTCCCACATCTTCTGCAGGCTTCAGCCAAATATTCATATTTAAGGCAGCTGTGTTCTGTCTGATCTCAGATATTTCTGTGTGTGTGTGTGTGTGTTTATGAGCTGTTGTCTCTGTTTGCTCTGTGCACTAATGATCATTTTGTATCCTTGAGTGAAGAGGGAGGAATGTTGTCCTCCTCAACTTGTTCTCTAAAGTGATGACAGGAGCTTTATCTCCCTCACATCGTAGCTCTCCACCATACAGCACAATGGAGGTCATTCAAGCCACAACTGGCACGATAACATGAATATCATTCTGTTAACCCTCTTGTGTTTGGGTTACCCGCGCTGAGCCTACGTTACGCTACGCTTCGTTATTCATTTTGAAACGATGTCACATCAGACAAAGATAATGGAGTAGATTATATCATTCTAGCTTTAACTAACTGCTTAAGACACTGTTGTTGTTGTTGTTGTTGTTGTCAACAGTTTTTAGAGTAAAACTCAGAGGCCATACAAGACCTTGATGCAAAGTCGCTGGAACTCCTCTCAACAGCTCCGTTTGTCATATGTTTCAAACATAAACAGTGAGCTGTAGCAGAAATGTGAGGTTCTTCTAATGTACTATTACACTGCACTCAAGCTTCACAAGTTTAGCGAACAGGGGTTGTATTTTTAATATTTACTTGAGTGGGTATGTGTAGATCCTGAATTATTGCGAACGTGGCAGGGGATAGTGTCAGGTCATTTAACGGTAAACACTCTGTTTATGAGAAACATGATGTATCATTTTCCCCTTCTTGTCTGTGTCAATAACGGTAATGAAACAAGACCTCAAACCCTTAGGCAGCTCATGATTCACTTCCATGAAGACAAGTAAATACTAAATGTGTATTTATTTAAAGAAATATTATCAGCCTCAATGTATTTTAGAAATTAAAATGTAAGTATATTTTCCACATCTCAGCCAACATATGCTTTTGTTTGCTCCCCTTTCATTCTCCTCCCTTTCATTCGCCTCCTCTCCTGTCCTATACACCTTCTTCCCACCGCCCATTCCAGCTCCCCAGTGTGACCAGCCAAAGGGGATTAAAACAACAGCTATTTCATCCAGTGGCACTCCCCCTGAGGAGCATGAGATCACAACCAGTACGGGTCTGTGTGTATCACGCTGCCTGAGAGAGAACCACACCTCATCCATTAGCTGCCGGCCTAGCTGCGGCAGAAAGGGCTTGCTGCGGTAATCCGGCATCACTCTCTAATTCACACTGAGTGGCCTTGTCGCAATCTGGGCTAAAATATTGAGCGAGACCTGACGAGTGGCGAGAAGGAGCCATAAATACGAGCGATATGAGGGGGAGAGCGTGTCTTGAATCCACATTCCTAAGTACCCTTTGGAGTGGAAGTGTGTGTGAGTGTGTGTTTGAGCCCGTCTCACTTCCATGTGCGGTTGTAACGGACCCTTTCCGCAGGTGCTCGCTGAGGGCGGTCCTGGCCCAAGGCTGCAGTTTCCAACACAAGCTTAGGCCTGTACACTGAGGGATACATGTGTGTGTGTGTGTGTGTGTTTTTGATATCCAAATAAAGTAAGACACAATGGCCTGGAAATGCTACCACACAAATCTACCACATTAAGAGATAGAGTGATTCTGAAAAAGATACACTTCCACAGAGGTTCCACCCCAATGACAGATATCAAATGTCTTACCGTATCCACACACCCAAAAGCAGGCGTTCTACTCTGCACCAATCTAATGTGCACTCGCACTCATGCACACGCACACCCACACAGGCACAGACACACCTGCGGGGTAAAATGCTTTAAGGACAAATATGAAACAAGTGATTTCTCTCATTCAGAATCCCTTCAGAGCTGGCGTGTGACTGTACATTTCCTGCTACTGTAATCTTGCGTTGAAATGCTGGTATACAGCAACTGGTACAAGCCATCAGATAACATGACTGTTGAAAGATTAAGTGCTTAATGTTTAATATTTAAATGGATACAAAACACTGCTGGATCTGCACCCAAAACAGGCGGTGCTTCTCATCACTCACTACCGAGTGATTATCTCCTAACCCTTAAAGAACTGAGAAGTGAAAGAAAGAGACATTTCACAATCGATGTGCGCCCTCTTCCTTCAGTGTTTACCCACATAGCAATTAAACCAATTGGGGATAAGGAAAATGTGTTCTCTTACAGGGTAAGCCTTCCATCACCATCATTTTCCACCACTAAAAACAAGTGGAAACATCATTCAGGAACACAGAATCACATGGCAGATCTGAGATGTATGCATTTTCATGTTGGTTTTGCCACTTTTGTGTGGACACAGGTCCTTTTGTAAACGATGTGAAAACGCTATTGTTGACGTTGGCAGTAAGATGTGTTTTAAAATGTGCTAGTGCGGCCATAGCCCAAGAGAGCGAAGGATGGGAATGAAAGGGAAAGCGAGAAGGAGGGATAGTGAAGAGGAAAGAGAAAGAGCGTGGGGGAGAGCGGGAAGGAGAAAGACGGAGGGAGAGAGGGAGAGAGAGAGCGTAAGGGCAAACTAGCTGAGGGCCAGACTAAATAGTTTACACTGCAGAGGCTGCGGTGATTTGTAGCGAGCTAAGCTCACTCACACAGTCAACTGTAAACACAGTCTCTAATGCAGTAGCATTGCTAGAGACACAGTGGGGAATCACTGGGGTTGAACAACAGAGAATACGAGAGGTATAGGGCAGATGCACATGCATTTAGTGTTCAGGTACAGTAACTCACAAACACCATCATGCAGAAAGAGAGGTACGGCTCATTAACACTGCGTGTTTGAACAGGTGTGTGGCTGCAAACACGTGTGCTAGCGCATGTGTTTAATTGTGTCTGTGTGTGTGAGAGCATTAGCTGATAGCCCTAGTAAAACCTGCTTCTCCAAAGCTGCAATTGTGCACACAAGCACACTCCAACTCCAACCTAGTTATACATTGTTTCCTTGACAATGAGCAGCAATGATAGCATTTGCAATATTAAAAACATTACATTTGTTGAAGGCAGCTCACAGTAGTTCTCCATGTATGAAGCTTGCTGTCCAGGACTGTTTTTCCTGATGCAGTTTAATAATACAGTATGAATCAACTCATTACCAATTAACTACTACAGAGTAATATTTTCCACAGTGTTGGGAAATGGATGAATTGTGTCAGAATCAAACACGTTATTGAAGATTGCAAGAATTATTACTGATTATATAAACACTTGCGGCATCAGCTTGGGAATGCCTTTTGTGCCAAAGTGACCAACACAACCACGTTGGCTGACGTGCAACAAATGCTGGTTGAAGAATGGGATGCCATCCCACAGCAATGTCTGACCAGCCTGAGGAGGAGGTGGCAGGCTGTTGTGGCTGTGTATGGTTCTTCCACACGCTATGCTTCTGTTTGTTAAATTAAAAAATGGTCAAATTGAAAATATGTCTTGTTTCTTTAGACTTCAATCACCAAATCCACTAAACAAGAGTCAACTGTAAAGAAAAGCTGACCATTTTTTCATGGCCGCAACCCACACTCAGCTCTGCTGCTTATTCCACAAATGCATGTTCCTTACAAATGTGGTACTATTTAAAAGATAAATAATCATGCTTTCCAATTGTGTAAGACGTATTGCCAAGAAGCATTGTTACAATTAAGAAATAACACCAACCACAAATGTCCTTACATTTTGTGTTATGTTTATAAAATCATCACATTTGTAGTAAAAGAGCTAAGATTTCTATGCACAATAAAGGTTTTATTTCTCAGATTTGTTCACAAATGTAGGCTATTCTTCCGTGTTTGTTAAAGGTGTGGCATATCAAGATTATTAAACAGATTGCAGTTGTGACTTGGGCTGGTACTTAAAGGCCAATCAAAAATATATTGCGTTAAATCACACAAAGGACATATTTTGACGGAACGTACAATTGGCATGGTGACTGCCAGAATGTAATTTTTCAAGATAAAACTACACATTTTAGAGTGGCCTTTGTGACCAATTCAAGGAACATGCAATAAGCATGCTGTTGTGGTGTGACCATGATCACAATTGGGGAAAAATATTTTACTATTCCACTATTTCTTATTTCTATGTTATGCCTATGCATACAATGTATACAAGTAAACATGTACTATATGTAAAATAAAATGTAGGCTATTTCATGCAGCATTGAAATAATAAAATCCTTTGATGTTCTCTAGTTATACCGAAACATCTTTAGTTCGGTAGTCCTACTACATGAGTAAGGAGTTTTTAGTTGCAAGGGTCAAAGTTGGAATCTGCACCTGTCTTAGCCCAAACACCTGTACCTGCCTTCAGCTAAAAACTAAATAGTCTACCTGAAAACAAAGCCTGTCCCTTTATTACAAAAGAAAAAAAGATGGCCTCTTAACAAATCAAAATTCATAGAAACAACTTTTTAAATACGTTTTAAAATGTTGTGTTCCCCTACTTTCAGGAGTGCAAAATGAAGCAGAATCAAACATGTCTTAGTGTATTTACTTTGTGAGCTTCAGTTGATGACTACTGCTCAGACTTTATTAAACAGAGTGCAGTGCATGGTTATGGACAATCAGACATCAAGCAATAGAGATGACAGCTTCCAGTTACTTGAGTGACATAAAATTAACTTCAGTGAGATATGTAGCACATTTGCAGTATATAATGTAGGAAGCAGGTTAAGCATATTGGGGTACCAGAATTGCATCCTATACATTGCTTGGTAGGTCTAATTTAAATGGTTTGAACTGACATGTACATCAGCTTATAACTGAGTATCAGAAATAAATATATGAAACAAAACACAATAAATACCTTTGGCTAGATTTTCAAATTTTAGGTAAAGATCAACCTAAATCGGAAAAATGTTCAGTGATGGGGGCATTTGCTTTTTACTGTATAATTGTTTCTTTATATTCGAATGCAAATGAAAGGGGGCAAAACATACATTGCAACCCAAACATCTGTAACATTAGAGAAATTCCCAATTGCTGCACTACATTTCATATATTCAGCATGTTCTATATGAATGAGTTTGCTTGAAACATTTAGAAAAACTGAATCACAAAATGTAATTAAACAGAACGGCTTTATCCTAAATTCAGTAACAAGATACACTTAGAGGAAAACGTGTTCTTGCGCCTCAACATGAGTAGATCCATTTAAACACTAGGAAAAGCATGTCCATCAAATATGGGAAGATATATCGTTGAAATCTTTAATAAAAAGGCTGTCATGTGATGACATATTGGGGTCTGGATTTATACTCTGGTGTACGTCTTCATTAAGACCAGATAGAATTTCTGGCATGTAAAACTGATGTTAGAACAGCAATACATTTAGAACAGAGTGCAGAGTAAACAGTAGACAAAAAGCTACTGCCCCCTGTTGACTATGTGTCAACTTCACAGCTAGTGCAGTTTTTGAGAAGGATTATAGGAAATTTAATTACCACAAAATCCCCCCAAAAAAACACTGCTATAATAGTGCGAAGAGGGAAAAAATATATAAAAAAGTACAAATAAAATATAAAGCATCTCATTGAAGGCAAAAGCATAAAACCAAAAAGACAACATTATTCCAGCTCAAAGCACTCCTAGCATCCTAAACTGCGTAACAGGAGCATAACGGGCATTAACTGCATTCTGAAGCTCTTTTTCCTATTGACATGTGTCTGATGGCAGCAGGCCAAGTGAGGCGCGAACTGGGTTGATTCCACGCGGGTTCCTGAGCCCCTCTCCTGGCGTGCGAGGGAGACACCAACAGCAGGTCGGGCCAGGGGCCTCTAGGCCTCCCGGTGCAGCTGCATCCTCCTCTTGTGCTGGTGCTCCGTGATGCCGTACTTGAAGAACTCGTAGACCGACCAGCTGATGGCCGTGGAGGGCATCTGGTAGATGACCCTGGGCTGGACCCCCTTGAAGAAGCCCTGCAGGCCGCCCAGCCTGTACACTGTCTGGAAGGCATGGGCCAGGCCCGAGATGTGTCTGTGGCCGCCCGCCTGCCCGCCGCCCAGCGAGCTGAGGGCCAGCGACTCCTGGGTGTTGAGCAGGGTCTTGCACACGTCCAGCGGCGTGGTGACGGCGGCCGCCACGGCCCCGGCCAGCGCCCCCGACACCACGTGGGACGAGGGCTTGTATTGTCTGTGTGGGTTGAGCAGCTCCTGCAGGTACTCGTAAGTCATGAAGTGCAGCGCCTGGAAGGGCACGTTCATCGTCAGCTGCGTGGTGTAGCTGCGGTAGAAGGCGGCCGCGCCCTCGTTCTGCCACACGGCGCGCATGCAGTCCAGCGCGCTGCGGTACGGAGAGTTGAACATCTGCACGCGCTGCTTCACCACTGTGGGGGAAGGGGGACGAGCCATGACAACGGGGCGAGAGAGAGGGAGGGGGGAGCCATGACAACAGGGCGAGAGAGGGGGGGGGGATTAGTGAGCGGCCGTGAAGTCCACGCTACTAGTAAATACATTGAGAGAGAAGACTGGAGGGAGCAGGGTAGCGCCACGCAGCAGCTGCACACCGCGGACGTGACGGTGTCCTTCTGTAGACGTGCATGGACAGCTGTGTGGGAGGCAGATGTGAGAGTGGCCGCCTAGAAAAAAGGCAGGGTTTGTCCTTCCCCGGACGCAACATCAAATTCCCTCGGCAGCTCCGCCCCCGCACATTGAAACACTTTGCGAAGCCAAGTGGCATATTTGTCAGGTGTTCGCCACTAGTTACGGAGCCAGGGCTGTGTAGAAGTGCAGCCAGGTTATTTTTTCAGCGCGCACAGAGAATGGAAAGATGGAGAAATACGAGGGGATATTTGATGAATAAATTTTTTTTAAAGCGTATTAGCTTACATTTAGCTTTCAAAATAAGGCTTTTAAAATAACAAAGATAACACATTTAAGTTGAACAGGTTTAAAATAATATTTGTTTTTAATAAAAATAAAGATTATACATGCACATTCAATAAGACCTACTGTACTGTCTGTGTTGTATGGGCGTTTATTAACACATTCACACTCTTCTCTATTCATACACGTTGTTAAATCAACATCTAGAGCATCTGCTCCAGTGGCCAGTCTGGCTCTATTTCCAGTACAGTACTATCCTTACCTTCAGCTGGGTTCATAGTGGCATCATGAAGCAGCGTGGCCACACACCCAGCTGTACCTGAGAATGGGAAACACACACACACATTGAGGAATAAGCGATACATAAGAATGACCATAGCGGAGCCAAGACTCTAGAGTGGGAAGGCATGGACATATTTTGTAAAGCTTCTATCTTATTCTCCTTAACGGCCTTGCCTCTGAGAGGTGAGAACATCCAACAATAATGCCCTTAGTGATTTAGAAATTAAGGAAGTAAAAAAAATTGTACATGGTGCTAATCATGAGTAGAGTGAGCCACCTAGCGGCCATTGCATTTCACTGCACCTGAAAAGATCTTAAAATTCCACTGAGCGGGAAAAACATTAACAGGATGTCTGAGAGGTCAGAGAACTTACCCAGTCTTCCACTAAACTGGAAAAGAGGGAAGAGAGAGTATAAACAACATTGCATGAGGCACAGGTTGACAATCAGGTTTTCCAACCAAGTAGAACTTCTGGCATTACCATAGTGTAAAACACATCATCACATCACAGCTAAAGATACGCAACAGTGTACATTCCCTAAAGACTGCCCTCCCTTACTGGTCCTGCCTCAAAGCCTTGCAAACAATCCGATCCAATATGTCTATCCATTGTCTAGTCTATATATGGATGTGCCTGAGTCAGCAGCGCCTTCGGAATCATAGTAAGAGATGTACAGGGTGATGCAATGATGGGTAAAACCTGCCCTCCAGCAGGCCGTGGTAACAGTACCCTGGCTCAAATAGCCAGCCAGTTGCTGTACTCTCTATTTGATGGTGTATGCTTCCTACCGTGTGATACAAGGGCAGGTCAAAACCTCCCAATGGGTGCGCTAGAGATTCTTCCCCGATATATTTCCAAATCATTCTGATTCTGAACTGACGTGCAACAGTTTAACAAATTCTGGGTTGCTGTTAAATGTAAAGATCCTCGTATTTTTAACTGACCAAAGCTTACCAGTTGGAGCAAGTGTCATGACCTACAGACAAGCAAACTGGCCTTGACTAACAATGCTATGAAGCCTCTTAAGAGGCAATCTGATTCAAAAAGAAATGGGTCAATGAGAAGGTGCAAGTTGACTTTCTAATAAGTTCAACAAGCTAGCTTGCTGAAAGATTCAAAAGAATAGACTTCTTTTTCAATTTAAAGCCTGATGATAAACAATAGAATGTGGGATTGAGCTCAGGTGGACATGGTGCCTATCTCTGTATGTTAATATAGGTGTGAAAAGTATGAAATGTCTAGGCTTGACAGTCATGGCCTGCTACTGGGTGTTTGTGTGTACATATATGCATGTTTATTGGTACCATTAGCCAAATGACTGTTAGCCCCTGGGTGATTGACATCACTTAAAGTCTTTTTGAGTTTCTCGTAGCAGGCAAAATAGAGCGCGTGGGCGGGCCCCGCCCCTATAGCCGTAATATTCAGCCCTCTCATTGGCCGCCAGACTCCCTCGGTTGTTACAATTCGCTGCAGTGCGTCCATCACATTTCTGTAGCGGGCTGCAGGATCTGGCTGGAGGCTCTGCATACGCGTCTGGAAAAGAACAACAGCATTATTGTGTAGGATTTTACTTCCACGACCGGACAAGTAGTCCGATTTAAAATGTAAATGTCAATAATGAAAAATATACCTTCAATATAGGCAGACATGTGT
>JAODUK010056849.1:0-18289 GCA_027564635.1 Typhlichthys eigenmanni
CAACACAGCCCTCAGGTTCATAGGGGCACCCAAACCTCTCCACCACGATAAGGTGATGGTTCCCGGAGAGGACATGCGGACATTTAGAAAATAATTATAGTCTCTATTGTGTGTGCTTATGTGTTCTTATATATTAATCGAGAGAGAGAGAGAGAGAAGGAGGGAGATAAAGAGAGAGGGAGTGGTGTAGTTAATGCAGGTTAGGTTTATAAGGAATCTTATGGTCCAGCAACTCCACATCTCAAATCCTAATTGACTAATCATAAGAAAATTAGTCGTTTGTAAGCAAAATGATGGTATTCTACTTGGAATGTTGGTAGACCATTCATCATTAGGGTTTTGACACACCATAATTGCAAGCTATTAACAACTTCATTTAAAGTGCCGTTCCTCACAATATTGAACACCACAGTTAATGGATTTGAAACCAGCTGGCCTCTGCACTGGACCTCAGAGACCAGCATGTTTAGACAATATCAAAGACACACCCACAGTTTAATGAAGCAGAGAACATCTGTGGAGTGGTACATATGTTTAGCAAATATTGTGTGTAGCAAATATAAAGAAAAGCAGTGGCAACTATTGAAAGCGGAAGTAGCTTATTATGTGTGACAGAATGTGTCTGTCAGAATATGGGTCACACACAAAGGGCACAGCTGTGGCTAGAAAACAGATACCATTCATGCAACTACATTCACAGCACTATATGGCTAATAGTTAAAGGAGTATGAAGATTATGAAAAAAAACAAGTAGAAATTGTGTGTGGGTGCGGGGGGGAAGGGGGGTGATTGGGTCTCAGGGAAGTCAAGATGCACTTAACAATGCAATGATACTCTGTTGATGGCTAACTACTTAGCCATTTGGTTTAGTGGTCACACAGGAAGAGAGAGATACTGTAGAAAAAATAGTGTTGTAACAGCTGCAGTGCAATATGGGACAGGGACTTTAGAGCATCTCCACTTTTCTTGTAGGTGGTGGGAGTCAGGAGCTCTGTGCATGGAATAACCTCTTACCCTAACCCTAACCCTAACCCTATCTCTATCTGAGAGCTTTTCTGAATCGGCATCTCACCTTTTCAGCTGGGAAACAAAGAGTGTTCAGTAGCGCTGTCATCCGGCTAAACTATTGGTGGAGTGCCTGGCTGCAAAGAAGAGTCTAAGGGCCATGCTGACACATACAGTATTAGTACTAACCTAGCTGTTTCCACATTTACTTTAACCTTACCGTATTTGTTTTGTCAAGGCGTTAACGCTGGAATAAACATTGACCAGAATTTGCAGACTAATATAATTGCGATTTACACTTGATATGAACAGCAGGACATTGTTAGAACTCAATAACTCAAGCCAGTTAGAACACAAGCCTTCCATAAAACATTCAGATGATATCGTTGGGAGAGTCCTGTTTAGCAGACCCACTCCAACAGCACCGCAAATTTATATAATAACACCTTCCCGGACCGACTAGTTTACCCCCATTCATCATCCCCCATATTTGCCTATTTGTGTAATGTGCTGTTTGATGTGTTGTCACCCTAGGGATGACTGCTTCTTGCGGAGAGTAGACCCCCCCCTCCCCACAGGAAAAACCATGGGGCTAATGCATAGGGCTAATGTAACAATATAGAGTGTTTCGTTCAAGTTAACCCTTTTCCACGTGTAGATGCTCAAAACAGATAGTGTCTCGTTACAGGGAACACACTCAAATATCACTGGAAATGTTTATAACTACTTTTTCTTTCACTTGTTTTCAGACAACAAAAAGCACTATGGCTAGCCATACAGTAGTGCTTACTGTAGGCACGATTACATGATAAAACCCTGTTGTTGTTATTCAAAGCCAGCTAGCATAATTTCCATGCTATTTCCTGCACCTCCACTGAACCCACCCTATACGCTATGAGCTCCTATTTGAGCTCTAATGTGGGCATGCCAATCCTGAAGGATGCACTTGAGTTCCAGGGAGAGGGATTCTCAGTGAGCTGTGACAGACTTTATCAGGCGTACACAGACAAGTCAAAGCCCTCTTTTTCTGAAGGAGGAAAATGACATCATTTACATCATTAATGCGGCCTCCTTTTCCATTTAGCATTTAAATGGAGGAGATTTTACTGGCCTTCCCCTGTAATGTTTTCTGTTTGTTCCCTTATTAAATGTGTCCATTGCGCCTATATGCTTTACTTCACCACTAGGTGAAGAAAAGTTAATACTGCATGTCCAGATTTTTACTACGGCTGAAAATGTAGAACCGGTATTTAAAGAACAGGTGACTGTGAGGAGGAAAAGAAATGAGTTAGGGCATAATAATGACTAGTTATATATGAACAGTGATGGAGGTAACATGAAAAACAAATAAATGGCTGTTTTCAGCCTGAAACCTCAATCTCTAACATTTAGGTGTAGATAAATGCTATCTTTTGGACAGTACTGTGCACATGAACCAGGTTCTTACTAGAACTCCCATGATGCCTCTCTGCCTTCCTGTCTGCATCTGGGCCTCCGGCGATAAGAAAAAGCTGATTGTCTCGGTTTTGGCACTCTCTTCTCCCCCAGATGTAGAGCTATTGCTTCCTTTTTCTCTTTTCATGTTTGGAGTTATTTCCTTTTTTCTGTTTTACATCCAAATTCACAATCTGCTTTCTGTGTCGGCTAGCGTTGGCGCTGCCAATATCACTTATGATGTGAAAGGACCTATTTTCATATCTCTCTCCTCCAGGGCTGCACCTTTTAGCTACCATTAAACTCTCTCTGCAGTCATGGTTGAGAATGCTGATGAACTATACCTGCCTGGGGAATAACACTGTTTTCTTTGTTATTATTGACCCATGCAAGGTATAGTCACTGTTTTTAACTAATATTTAGAATGTGCAAACACAATCTACTGTGCAAGGCTGTGAAATGATTGATGGTTGCAGACATACTGTAATTGATTCAACATCAGTTCATAAAAATAAAATAAAAACATGAAAAATATTATGTGCATAAAAATATATTTCATTCGTTTATTCTCTGTGATTCATCGCAACGGAATTTGCAATTTCTTTGAGAAATTGCCGTAGGAGGATTACAGTACATTGTTGATGCACGTAAACACAAATGTGTGTGCGTGTGTGTACCTGTATCATCATGCCTTTACTGCCTCCCATCCAAACATTCTTCTTCATTCCCTTCCTTTTCCTTCTACTAGGACCTGATGGCCACTGGGTAGGCTGAAACATGTTTATACATGAGTGTACACAGCAACCCTCCTGCTTCATGTTAATGTACTGCTCATACAGGGGGCTCTAGCCCTCACAGATGTCTCAATAAGCACACTTATTTTTAACCTGTTTACAGCAATCCTGTAACACAGAACGCCAACTTTTCCATCCCCCTTTGACCGCCTTGCAATTTTTCGGTGGGTTGCTAGGTTAATGGGAAAAGTTTGACAAAGTCACTCTAACCCTTCTTTTCTTCCATTTCTCAGAGCCACGTCTCATCGCCCGGGCTGTGTTCCATTAAGGACCTGGTGAATCAGATCAGATCAGTACCGATTACTGTTCAAAGATGGTGTTAGTTCTGGGAGGTAGGATGCATTTGTCTGGCGCCAATTTCTTGCTCAAATATCACCTATATACTGTAAACTGCATTTCAGTGAAGCACTTAGCCACTAAAACACTTTGAAACTCACAGATGTGCACACGCTTAAATATGCATGCGCGCACACAAAAGGCTCTGGTTCACATTCCACTCAGTCATACACGCATTTGGAGGGGAAACTGGAAGTCACCTAGGATTTATTAGATTAAAGCTCTTTTTAGTTCTCCGCATCAATCTGATGGAGTGTAGATCGATGGGGGCCTCTCCTGGATGTACTGCTGTAAGAAAAGACCGTAATGTACATCCTGTATACAGTGCATCATGTGGGTTTGTGAGTCAGCATAAACCTGCTGGTCTTTATGACAACACAAAGAGCTTCACGCTAATGACTTGCATTAGCACCTACCACACCCATGTCTTGCTTGGCTATTTTCAGTTACTACCATTCAGAGCTCCAGCCAATTATAGCAAATATGTACTTAAATCAAACAAATATCAAGTAGTGTGTTTGCTTTCACTATTTAGCTACACAATCAGTGTGCTATTTGTTAATTGTATGGTGTCACTTTTGACACCAATAAAGGCCCAGTCATTTATTCCCTGATGGTTCCTAATTTTCTTTCAAGTGCTCTGTTAGAAATGTCTGATATGGTAGCATAACTCATGCTGCAGACACTATGTTCATGACTTCCAGACAACTTTGAGATTTGGGGTCTTCAGAGAAGTATGGAGCATTATGCAAGCATGTGGTCACGATTGGTGGTGGTTACAGTAATACATTGCTTTGTGAATCTAAATATCTGAATCTGGCTATATCTGGGGTGGAATGTTACATTTTTGAGCCATACAAGTAATAGAGAACAGATGTTTTCTCCTGTGGCATTTGAATTACTTAAAGTTGAGTGTAATGAAAATGTAACAAAACTACACAGAAATATGCCTAAAGCGTACATTTTCTGTCATGTTTGTTTACATTAAAACTAATATATTATACTCTATATTGCTTTTAAAATTGCATATAGTGCACAGTGTGCAAGAATACTTCCATGAACACATTGCAAATGCTTGAGCCTAATAGATTTCTTGTTGACAAAATGGAATAAACACTGTAGTTCCCTGATTCTTTGTGGTCCAGAAAGATCCTGCTTAATCCAGTTCGGTTTAAGATGTGGGAAGAAGACCAGCACAGAGAAATAAACATGACAATAGAAAAAATGTCTTTGGAAGGAATACATCTGAGAGACTGGATGGGAGAAATCCTATCAAATGGTGAGAATGGTAGGTATGGTAGGTATGGTACAGCCTTACTGTATATTGTACACTCGAAAACAAACAAAAAAAGGAATTTAAATAAGACAATCGAAAATGTAAAGTTCCAATAAACTATACCCGCTATTCAGCTATACCATTTGAGGACCACAAAATAGTCAAAAACGTATTTTATGTTCACCTTTTTCGATTTCCTATATAAATGTTTACAAATAAAATATCCATGACACACAAACTGCTTTCACCCTTGGCATAACTGCAGAACTGCAGCCTATGAAATATATGATTGTGGTATTACACAGTGCAGGCCCATTGACCTTCTCGCGGCTTGATAGAAAGCGTCAGTGACATTTAACCGCATTGATAAGATTATAGAAAAGTCATTTGTGGGCCAGCAGTAGATGGAGATACACTGCTACAGTGTGTGATTGAGAGAAAAAGAGAGATGTAGATGGGCAGGAAAGGGGTATGCTACAGAGAGAGGAAGATGAAAAACAGAGTAGCAGGTGGGATTGGCCAGAAGGCTTAGACAGTTGATCACAGTGGTAGCTCGGAGATCATAGATTCCTATGGAGCAACTGACCTTTGTGTGTGTGTGCGTGTGCGTGGGTGTGTGTGGGTGTGTGGGTGGGCACTATGCTAGACTACAGAGTACATTGGACTTAACTGACCTTTCCGGTAAAGTCCATCCTGTGACTTTACTTATTCCTGAGATGAGACGGCAATGTTGTTCCAGATATACCATTGTTTCAGTATAAAATGTTGATTTTTGAATGTATCCACAAGCAACTGCATAACTTGTCTATGAGCATATGGACATGTGCTTCACAGGAAGAAAATGTAATTTTCACAATATACTTGTTTGGTTGGGCTGCATGTTTGACATAAGCCTCAGATCTGGAATATGGCCAAAATAATGTTCTAATACAGTAACAAAAATACCAGTTGCTTGAAAATGTCTGAATCTAACCACCATACCGCTGCAGGAGAATCACCATGCTGTGTTGACAGCTGAAACACATTTTAATGAGTGAGCCTTACATGCTCCAGCAGGGATACATGTATTATAGCAATTAGTCAGCTATGCTATTAGATTTGGCGTCGACGTATATTTTAGCCCTTCAGATATATTTAATCCTTTATCCAAATGCTTTGATGTCCCAGACCATAAGAACAAACAACTCTGGCTAGCTATCTAAGCTAATGGCAGTAACTGTTTAGACTAAAATCAGAAAGCATGAGGACGCCCGGGCCCAGTTCAAAATATTTTATCTGGATCAGAATGATGTGGAAATCCAATGTTGCCCTCTACTTTGTGTCGGTTTATCAAAGGAACATCGAATCACCCTAATATAAATATATCCTTTTTTAAGATGACCAAATACATATTACCAAATGGGATTACAGACAGTATCACAATGTACAGTATCTATGTAAAGAAAACATGTAGAATATCCAATGTCAGACCTTTAATCTGACCCACAACTTAAACATAAAAATAAACATTGATATTGGAAAAAAAGCATTTAAATTCAATTTCAAATGTATCTGTTAAAAATGACTCCCTGAAAATATGCAGTGCATAAGATGTGAGTGCATTCTCCAAGATCTTACTGGGCCCAGTTGTTCACAATTAATATTATGTGATTTAGGGTATCGGGTTGGGTCAAATCTTAAAAATGCATTGTTCAAAAGAAAGGAAGGAAACAAAGGAATTCTGTCACGTCCTGCGGTCCGCCTCTCCTGTGTTCCCTCTTTTGTGTTCCCTAATTGTGTTCCCTTCCTTGTGTTCCCTTCCTTGTGCTTCCCCTGTGTTCCAGTCCGTGTTTCCCCTGTGTTCCAGTCCGTGTTTCCCCTGTGTTCAGAGTCTTGCCCTTGTTGAGTGTTATTGATTTCACCTGCCACTCGTTGTCTGTCTTGTCAACTTGTATGTAAGCCCTAGTGTGTTCTGTAGCGTTTGTCGGATTATTGTTTGCTGTTACCCCTGTGTCGTGTGCCTGCCCTGTTCGCTGTCAGCCCAGTTTTTGTGTTCCTGCCTGTGAGCAATAAACCCTGTTTCGTGAGTACCTGCGTGTCTGCATTTCGGTCCACCCTGCCTGATCCGCGTGACAGAATTCGTTGTTTAAACATTTTTTGTAGGACTGGAATGCCTTTTAATGTACAGTAAAACAATCAAATAAACTGATATATTTATCCCATCAGATGAATTCAGACTGGATTTCAGGAAAAAACAACATTGGTGAAATAATATAAAATGTGTATCATCCTGTTATGTGTGTATATACATTTTACTAATAATTTTCACTTGATTCATTTACAGTGATACATTATATGAAGTAGACATTAACTATTAGGGAAAATACACATTATATTCAGAATGGAAGAGATAATATAAAGCTGGGAGACAGAAGAATAATATCTGTGTCTGACAGCTGAAAGCTGAGATCAATACAAAGTCAGATGCTCACCAATTGCATCTCTGCATGCACCAATTAAACGATGGAAACATCAAGAGTGTGAATAATTTGATAGAAAGCACATTAATGTATTTGTTGTCAGGACCGTGTGAGAAAGCATAGGTGAATTTGGAAGAACATATTGAGAATTTAAATGACAACTGAAAACTGTTTTCGTTTCAGGCTGGTGATATTTCCTGCAGCAATAAGTGTGACATGCTGTCCTAAGGATGATAATGAGCCAATCTATGTGATTCTTATCAAGACACAACCAGCGCTCTATTCTAATACAAGGTCGTGTTTTACCATAGTTAATGACGGGACACATACTCAGCTGGTGCTGCTCTGATGGCGTTTGCGCTGTCAGTAGAAGCAGCGAAGCAAGGCCTATAGAAATACAGGTCAGGGCCAAATCTAATTTCCCTCTCTGTCACTTACCCGTCATTACGATTGAGTCTGGAAGCCTGAGGCAAATGTTATACTGTCTTTGCTCGTCGACCAAGAGACTAAATACACTGGGGCCGCTGTAAGTAAGGCCCAGTGGGCTTGTTAGGACTAAGAAATGTGACGTGATTTACAGAATGTCTCTTGCAGAGTATCTTTAGAGAAGCTTTTCACATCTTACTTTGAAACATATCGATGCTGACGAATAGCATACCACAAAAAATCATACTAATACATGCATGTATGTAGTTACACTAGGGCTGGGCGGTATGAGCAAAAATTGATTGATATATGAATATATACCATAGCGAAATTACAACAACACTGAATCATGTACAGTCACCTGCTTTTCAACAGCGACAGACACATCATCTAGATTCTAGTGAGTCACTAAAGAGCATCTCCTAGCTATTTTATTATTATGTTATGCTAAAGGTACATAGTTAGCGGACATGCTGGCTGGTACCTAGCCCAACCCCCCCGTCCCCCCCCACACACATACACACAGTATGCTGTTTGACCGTGTCATTTTGTAAATGTACAATTATTACTGTTACATAATGTTGTATGCCATTGTTTGCCATGTTAGAGAGTAAGTTGTGGGTAATTAATTGTGTTATAAAGTTAATTATTTCTTTGTATGAACTAGGCTAGGGTATATGCTCAGTTAATTGGTCCTTATTCAATGCACGCTGAACAGCGTTCTGTAGCGTTCTAGCATTGAACAATATGCATTCATTTGATTGATGACTCCCTCACTTTTAAACAAGTGCAGTATTTGGTGAAGAAGCTGAAGCTATAACTGGGTTTTTATTTTCGGAATAGGTTGTGTTTTTCTTTAAATGTAAAAAAGCAACCTTTTTATCTGTGCTGGATTATGGTGATATTTTATATATGCATACTTCTGCTCAGTGACTGCAGATGGTTGACAGTTTACCATGCTTCCCTGAGATTTATCACCAAAAGTAAAGCTCTGACTCACCACTGTAATCTATATTGTGGGGTGGGATGGCCTGCTCTGACCAACTAGACTTAGTCATTGGCACACCTTTATAAGGCAAGTCTTGGTCTGCTCCCACACTATTTAGCTGTTTATATCATGCAGAAAAGTACTGGACAATATTCCTTGCATTCTAAAACTTTCTTCTGCTGTCTGTACCAAATGCCCGCACAAAAATAGGGAAAATTGCATTTGAGTACTCTGCATCTTCGGCATGGAATACGTTGCAGGAAGGCTCAAAATTTACTAATTTAATTTGGATAAATGCTTTTAAATCCAAAATTAAAGAATTGGAGTCAGAGTCTTACAGATGTTAATGTTTTTATGAATGAGTATCCTATATTGTGATCATAACGATTGTATTTTCTGTCTGTAACTGTTTGTGCTGCTGCCTGTCTTGGCCAGGACTCCCTTGAAAAAGTGGTTTTTAATCTCAATGGGTACTTCCTTGTTAAATAAAGGTTAAATAAATAAAGTGTTTTTGTCAGCTGTGCTACGGAATGGCGCTATGTGAAAAATTCACATCGTACGAGAAATTAAAACCGGCATACTGGAGGAAACTGGTATACCGCCAGCCCTAAATGACACGCAAGTTTGTAGGTACCCACACGTTTTGTCGTATTATTTTATGAGCCAAAAATTACATTGGAGTGTTTATAATTAGAAACATGACATAGCAATTTAGAAAGGTCACTTCCCATAATGGGACCAAGCAGGCTTTCTCAAAACCATTATCAAAATGCCCTTGTAATAATTTATGAAGATGTGCCAATGTGATGCTATAACTATTTTTAGCCCTCAGGCCCATTCTTGTTAATATTGTGACATTAGGCTAAAGTTTAATATATTCTTGGCATGCCCTGATGATGTTGGGGCCTAATAGGTTCAAATTAATCTCCTAGAGTCATCCAGCCTTAGTGTATCATTGCCAGCCACTTGAGCAGAGAATAAGGCTCAGAGCCAAATAGGATAGGGGCCTTGGCAAATGTAGCAGGTGCTAAGGCCAATATGTTAGTTATCACATTTCTGTGATATCGTGCATTGTCATTGAGCAACACCGGTACTTATGGGACTGTCATACATTTTCTCAGATGTAATGGATACAGTATGAAACAGTTATGTCTCAGCTACAGTCATACAGCCAGACGTGCACTCATACATTACATGTACAGTATGTATATTGTCTAAGGAATCAATCATTCCACTACAATACCGAAATTATGAAAGATACATAAATCTACTGTATATCCCAGGTTAGGGATCGAGGAATATAGTGAAGACATAATAAATAAATTATACTGCCACACTGATAATGATAGTGTTGATGTTTCCTTTGTTATGGAAATGAATGTAGTGAACTCAGTGAAAGGACATTTATTTTTCATATGAAATAACACCCAGCCTTGTGGCTGGGTTTTCCACGGAGCCCAGCCGGGCACAGCGCGAACAAGTAACATAGCACTTTCCTCTCCATCCTATGGGCCCACCACTCGTGGGAGGAACCGTGGGGGTCAGATGCGCTGTCATATGGGAGGCAGTGAAGGTCAGGGTCCTCAACGGACCAGACCCGGGCGGCAGAAGCTGGCTCTGGGGACATGGAACGTCATCTCGCTGTGGGGGAAGGAGCCAGAACTTGTGCGGGAGGTGGAGCGCTACCATTTAGATCTGGTGGGGCTTACCTCTACACACAGGCTTGATTCTGGAACTGAACTCCTGGATAGGCGATGGACATTATTCTACTCTGCAGTGGCCCAGGGTGTGAGGCGCCGGCCGGGTGTGGTAATACCCACAAGCCCCCGTTTGAGCACCGCTACGTTGGAGTTTACCCTGGTGGATGAGAGGGTTGCCTCACTAAGCCTACGGGTTGTAGGGGGAAGGGGGACTCTGACTATTGTGTGTGCATAGGCACCAAACAGCTGTTCGAAGTATTCGGCCTTCCTGGAGACCCTGAATAGAGTGCTGTATGGGGCTCCAGTAGGGTACTCCATAGTTCTGCTGGGAGACTTCAACGCGCACGTGGGCACTGATGGAGGTACCTTGAGAGGTGTGATTGGGAGGAATGGCCTCCCTGATCTAAACCTGAGTGGGCGTTTGCTGTTAGACTTCTGTGCTAGTCATGGACTGTCTATAACAAACACCATGTTCGAACATAAGGATGCATAGCATATTATAATATGCTTTGAGTAATGAACTCCTGTATATTTCTCTAGGCTTATTGAATGATGCATGGTGGGCCGGTCTGTCTCAAGAGTACTGGATCATAATTATTCCCTCCGTGTACATTGAGGGAAAGCGTGGCCCATTCTTCAATATTAAGACCTTGGCATCATAGCATAATTAACCTTACCTTTGGATCATTGAAGACTTATTCCTAATGCCCAAATGCCATTCACCACCACTCTCCCTGCTCTTTGCCAACATCTGTAGGCATGTCCTTGGATGTGTCTCAGCCACCCACATACTATTCAATATTCTTTGCCCTGATATAGGCTAAGATAATATATATTTTCCACTACAGTTCTAATGGCATTGGCCAATCCAACAATGTCCCCATTATCTGAAAAAAAAATCTAAACATTCATTCCGCATATCGCAATATAATGTGACTTGAACACTATTACACATTGAACTGACAATATTTTGCATGTAGTTTATCTCTCCAGGACTAAAATATTGTCAACAAAACACCCAAACTCGTCATAAACGTGTTTCCTTTCCAGTAGACTAGACTACAGATAATAAATCGGCCTATAGCCAACGAACTGCACGACCATAATTATCATATACACAAGTAGCCAATATTTAATAACTAAACATTATTGTGCGCATTAGTATGGCAGATAAATCCTGAACGAGTCGAGTAGCAGGAGAAAAGGGGGTTAGTGAGCGTCTGAAGATCTTGTTGACGCGCACCTCCCTCTCCGTAGCCAAAGTGACTCTGGAGACTGTTTGCAATTCCTGCTCCGTGCCAGAGCTCGCAGCTGTCTCCGGCACTGTCACACCACGCTGGTGTAGGAACTCGTTGCTTCATGACGCATTTCGACTTTTCCCTTGAAGTCTAATCTACTTGTAGGACTGCGACTTTTGACAGGCGTAAGAAACATTTTTACGACGCAGATAAGAGCGTGAATGCTCATATTATACCAGTCCTATTCTGTTTATATCTGTGGAACGCTTTAGGAATGTGGAATACGCGCCTTTGTCAACGGTGAGTGCTGTCATGCTTTTTAATGTTTTTTTTTTTTACAACCACTTCTTTTCCATAAGTAGCCTGTCCTTGTGCGCCCGTGTTGTAGAGAATGAGGCTGGTCTGGAATATTGCAGACGGTTGATTTTGTCCCGCGTCATTGACTTTAAAATCTACTGTATGAACTGCGTGGAAAATGAGGCAGCATGCCAGATCTCTTGCATTTACCTGTCCGTTATTTAGTATTTTAAATTAGTGCGTGTTGTTTGATGAACTAAATGATAGATATATAACCCTGTTAAATTTCTACCTGCAATTTTGTCTATTGTTAAACATGCATGCAGTAAAGGAACCTGCCAGCCCTGACAACATGACCACAGACCTGAACTTCACGTTGTTGGTGAACATAACTGACCCCCATAGTTATGTCCAGAACCACACGAGAGGATGTTCCCTTACCAAGACCGGTTTCCAGTTTTACTACCTGCCCACGGTCTACATCATGGTCTTCATCATGGGACTGGTGGGCAACAGTCTGGCCATTTGGATGTTCGTCTGCCACATGAGACCGTGGAGTAGCATCTCTGTGTATATGTTTAACCTGGCTCTGGCCGACTTCTGCTACGTCCTCTCTCTGCCTTTCCTCATTTTCTACTACTTCAATAAAACGGACTGGATATTTGGAGACGTAATGTGCCGGCTGCAGCGTTTCATATTCCACGTTAATCTATACGGCAGCATTCTGTTTCTGACCTGCATCAGTGTGCACCGCTACTCCGGGGTGGTCCACCCGCTCAAGTCGCTGGGGCGTCTGAAGAAGAAAAACGCCGTCGTCACCAGTGCCTTGGTCTGGGTGGTAGTCATAGCGGGGATCTCCCCCATCCTTTACTACTCCAGGACCGGGCTGAAGCGTAACGCCACAACGTGCTACGACACCACCACCGAGGACGAGCTCCCCGGCTACTTCATCTACAGCATGTGCATGACCGTCTTCGGGTTCTGCATCCCCTTCCTCATCATCCTCAGCTGCTACGGGATGATCGTCAAGGCGCTCATCTGCAACGACATGAACAATGCCCCGCTGCGGCGCAAGTCCATCCACCTGGTGATCATCGTGCTGGCGGTGTTCGCCGTCTCTTACCTGCCTTTCCACGTCATGAAGAACCTCAACATGAGGGCCAGGCTCTACTTCCAGGGCCCGGACATGTGTGACTTCAACAACCGCGTGTACGCCACGTACCAAGTGACGCGCGGCCTGGCCAGCCTCAACAGCTGCGTGGACCCTGTGCTTTACTTCCTGGCGGGGGACACATTCAGGAGGAAGCTGTCCCGAGCCACCAAAAAGACCTCCAGGAAGGGAGACAATCCCGTTCAGTCCAAGAGCGAGGAGACGGCGCTCAATAGCCTGGCTGAGTATGTGGACAATGGGGAAAGGAGGCTCTGACCAGGGCCTTTGGGTGGCTTCCATATTATGGTATGGATATGAACTGTAGGGTAGGTAGCTACATCTGCCCCGCCGTGGACATGGTGTCAGAGATACAGTGGACTGAGTTACCCACTGTATGAAGCACACAAGTTACATTCTGTAATAACGTGTAATAATGTTGGAGTAAAAACTGTATTTTAGCCACGTGATAACCTTCACTCACCTTCAAGCTGTTGGTTAGACCATACCGTTGATGAACTGTTTGAATGCAAATGTACCGTGTTGTACTGTACGTGTACTGTGTTGTTAGACCGTCAATGTATTATGTATTTGTCCTATTTTAGGGTTCATGGTAAGAGACAAGGAAGTTAGTAGGTTCCCCTACACATAATAACACATAACACCGTTTCCTCAATTCTTATAGTCCAAAGAGGAACGAGACTAAGCTGTGCCTCTGCTATCGACATACCTGATGCTAAATCAATATCTATTAAGAATGTGAGAGCTTGTGGTTGAGATGCAGGGTAACATAATACAGAATACCGGCGTTGAGTTTTAGAACAAATCTAAATGCACTGGACACCCCGACTCCTGTCTGGATGTTAAAATGTTTTAATGCACTGTGACCTTTGACTGCTGCTCAGACCACTACGTGTCAATTACTGTTCCTGACCACAATGCAGCACACTTCAACTGACTGAGTGTTACTGCAAAGGGAATGTGTAGTCGTCATTGTGACCGTTACTTGACATGAGATCTGTAACGGAGCTGATACCACAATCACTGTTTCCTGTCTTGCCCATTCAACCTGAATATGAAGAGCTACTACTTACACTAGCTAATATACTGTATATATAGGCCTTTTGAAGTGTATTGTAAAGTGTTAATGATCCATCTATACTGTTGCTTTGTTGTAGAATTTGAAGGTTACATGACTAATTCAATATGTTGATGCTTGGGCCAGTATAAAAGGCTCGCCTAAGAAATGGCTCACCATATAAACATAGCATTAAACTTGACAGGTGTTTATTGCACCACTTGAAGGAGGTTACCAAATATACTGTATATAATAATGGTTTTATTCTCCCAATGAAAATCATTGAAAATCAATTGGTCTGTAAACCCATCATATTTAAGACTTATGAGATGACACATAGTGACCAATGTGCCATAGTGAAAATTGCACCACTAGTGAATTGTTTCCAAATGGTTTATACTGTTCTACAGTATTTGTGTGACCCTGAGCTCCATGTATTTTTGAAATAAGAAAGGTTTATGGCTTACAGGTGTGGAACTCAGCCATCAGTTGTACAGAATGCGTGGCCACTTGTGACTTTGTCAATAAATGTTTATATATATGTATATCACAGTGCAAATACGGTTTGCACGTTTATTTATGTAATATATGTACAGAGCAGCAGCAATGAATGGTGATAACATCCTGGGTCAAAGTGCACACTTTACTCTGCTGATACAAATCAGCAAAATACTTGCCTATATGTGGTGTGTACCTAAAAGTAAAATTGTAATGATAATATATGAGACAAAATATACATAATACACATGAAACAAAACCATTAAAGAGTAATACTGTATAACGAGACGGTTTTATTAAGTAACAGTGAATACACTAACTGTCCACTGCTCTGGACCTGCCTGGTGGTAGCAGACACTTTGAGACCGGGGTGGCTCTGGTCCATGGTGAACTTCATGCCAGTCGTCCTACACCTCTGGTGTGGTCTAGAGGTCCTGCATGGCTGGCAGCTCAGTCCTGGTGATGCACTGTGCAGTATTCCCCACCCTCTGCAAAGCCTTGTGATGGAGGGCGGAGCAGCTCATATTCTAGGCGGTGATGTTTCCAGCTGGGATCCTCTCGATGTAGGTTGGTGAGTATCCGGGGGTGTCCATGCCAGACCTCCTCAGCTGAGGAAGGAAGAAGAGCCACTGTTAAACCCCTGTGGTGTGGTGTGGCCAAGTCACATCCTGGCAGTGTTGGGCAGTAACTAGTTACTAGTAACTAGTTACTGTAATATAAGTTATTTTTGCAGTAACTAGAAGTGTAACTAATTACTATTTCCTAAAAAGTAATAATATTACAATTACTAATCCAAGTAATACTGCATTACTGCTTTAGAAGAACGAGATTATTGGTCCTAGCAAATTTAGGGTAAGCTAATTGAACCAACCTGTCAATCATCTGGTTTGAGAGGTTGAAATGGTTTCACTTAGATTGATTGGTGACTCCTAAGGTTCATTATTGTTCCAATAAAGAGGATTCAATTCTAAATTGAGCTGGCTACACAGGTTGTCATTTTTCAGAAGGGGCGAGGCAGGGTAGTAATTGTGAAAGTAATATATAATGCAACTAGTAACGTAACTGATTACATTTAATATCCAGTAATAAGTAAAGTAATTAACTAGTAACTAGTAATTTATTACAATTCCTGAGTATCTTGTCCCAACATTGAGTCCTGGCTGGAGTTGAAGCTGCTGACTCTCTCCACTGCAGCAGCCTCTTTGGGGTGGATGGGCTGTGGTCTGCCCTTGCTGCTGCTTCCGATAGTCCCCTAACAGTCCCCTAACAGTCCCCTAATAGTCCCCTAACAGTCCCCTAACAGTCCCCTAACAGTCAGTCCCCTAATAGTCCCCTAACAGCTCCTTAGCCTGGCTGTTGAAGAGGTTGTTGTCATGGCACCAGGATGCCAGGGCTCTTATAGTTCCTCTGCATGCTGTCTCATCTTCTCTGGCGCCGTTAACTTACTCACCGATGGTGTTGGAGCTGAGTTGTGTGGCTCTAACGGACAATAGTTTACTAGTTGGATGTTATGAGCAGCTTTTGCCATTAGCAGCATGTTTGCCATTGCTCAATAGCTATATGTTGGCTTCCCCCATGTGACGTTATGGAGCTAGCTATATGCCCAGTGAACCTAGGTTATGGAGTAATCGCATTGTGTTCACGTCTTACTGATGGCTCCAAGACAAACTGTCCTTGCTGCAAGGAGCGTTAGCTGCCTCTTTTGTCTTTCAACACAGCCAGCAGTAAGCAAGGGAACATAGAAGGAATGAAGAGGGACATCTTTTTGTCCCGGTGTACTCTAAGACAGCCTTTGTGACTGCCACAATGGCATGGGGTTTTTGATGCATTTGGTGTCGGCAGGCTGTTGCCAGGACCCAAGGGGTTGTGGGGTGTGGGCACAGGAAACCTTTCTCCAAACTTGGCCCATGAATACAAACAGCTTTTGATTTCCTGGCTTTGTGTCACAAACTACACAGTTGACGCACTGTGTGTGTTTGTGTGTGAGTAGTAATTACTAAAGGCCTTGGATACCTTATTCATGCAATTGTTATTGAATTGCTTTATTCAAATTTTGTTGTATTTTGTTGGTGTTATACATTGCTAATGTGCAATGTATCAATGGAGAGTTTCTTACACATACTGTATATACATATTTTATAATAATAATAATATTCTCTGGTCACTGTGTGTGGGCGGCAATTGTGTATCGTGTTATCTACAAATATGGTCTTGTAAAAGCATTATGGTTAGGAACTTTGCCAGAAACCCTTTCCCTTTTCTATGTTTTCATTCCTTTATATCAGATATTTTCCCACCATTATTTTGTTGTCACTTGCATGTGTGTGTGTGCTTGTGAACTTCTACAAATGGTGCTGTGGTGGGGGGTGGCAATAGCTAAGGCTAATCACAGTGTGGGCAGGCAACAAAATGCTGAACTTTGTTCTTGCAGATTTATTGTGGGAACTGGCACACCCACAACCAACAAGAAGCACCCATGTTTGAGCCAAAGTCTAGATTGCTAACCAACTAACATGGTGTAATTACACTTTAATCCACTGTAATCCCACCCACTTGAGCTGTTGTTGTGAGGCAGCACACGGAAATAAATGTCATGCAGCATTAAACATTGTTCACACATTATCATATTTTCTAAAACTAAAGGTATATCTTGAGTAAGTGGTATATTTTGCAGTATGCAAATTCATGGGTTGATTTTGGAAGGCTGTACTTTTATCTGGAGAGATTTCTAGGAAGTGTGTTTGGACCACACCCATAACTGCAAACTGCATGTATACCCTGGTTTTTGATATGTGTGGGACTTAGAGTTGACTATCAAGGTTGAAACAACATCACACAAGTACAGCACATTGTTGCTCAAAGTGCAGACACTGGTAGGGCAACAACCGCATACTTCATGACAGCAGCACATTAGTCATGAAATAAACACGCTGCCTTTGTGCAACAGCATATATTTGTAGGCGGGAAAAAATATTTCCTGAAATCTACAGTACATCTTTGTGGTGACCTTAAATGTTCTTAACAAACCCATTTGGTAATCCAGAAAATTGTACAATGTAATAATTAATTAATTAATAACTCATTTTTGATTCTAGGAAATGGTAATTTCCTTTATTTAATGAATTTATAAATGCTTAAAGTTCATTTGATATAAATCTGCACATTCTGATTTCTCTCACACAATATTGTAATTACAGTTCCAGATTTCACTTTCACTTTGTGTATTTTAAATTTGTTCAACAGAGCAGTTGTATATTTGCCAGACATGTTTCACTGTCCTTCTGCCAGCCAAAACCCACCCATCCTGTTGTGTGAGTTGCCCATACTTGCAGAACTAAAGCAACACACTGGAAAAGACATAAAGCAATGCAACCTGACTGCTAGGCTATTAAGCTGAAGACAATCCTGGGAATGAGTGTTTTAAGTCCCTATCGTATTAGCCCCTGTTTACACTAAGGTTGCCTTATTCAGTCATGCTGTCAGAAATACTGATACAAAGCAGAAGCAGAATAGGACTTGCCCTGACACAATAGGCAACATCAAGATGGGAGGAAATGGAGATGGATTATGTGTATGTTGTGTGTGTGTGTGTGTGTGTGTGTGTGTACATATA